>NW_019059654.1:454719-502542 GCF_000696155.1 Zootermopsis nevadensis | reverse complement strand
ATTTTGCAAGACTGTAAGTGTGAGCTACAGGGGACACCTTTCTTATATATTTCTGGGAACTTGTATAGTCCGGGTGGCCTCAAAGCATGTAGTCACAGTCATTGTGCAGCATCTTCAGGAAGCAAAGATTTCTTAAGGAGAATCATGTTTTCTCTTCTGTGGCCAGTATGGAGTCATTGATCATCCATGTATTTTCTAACCCTCCTTACTTCAGTCCCAACGATAGATGCAGTATGCTTTTAAACATTGATTTTTGGTCAAAAGACTATGGCACACTATCCAGAAGATGATGATCAGAAGTATTCTGCATTTTTTGTTTTTTGTGGACTGTCAGTTGGTAATGTCTATATTAACAATATATTTGTTTCATTATAGGTTTACTAAGACTTGGCGAGTGCAGAATATTGGTGATGAGATTTGGCCACCAGGATGTTGTTTGCGGTTTAGTGGTGGTGATCAGCTGTGTGCTGCAGAGCGAATACCAGTTCGGCCAGTTGGTCCTGGTTGCACCATAGATCTGAGTGTTGATATGGTCAGTCCAGAACAGCCTGGCATCTATGAGAGCAAGTGGAGAATGTCAACTCCATCAGGCTCATATTTTGGAGGTTTGCACTGATACTTATACATGTTATAGTGATAGCATTTTTTAATGAGAAGATACATGTAGTTTAGGAAGTGACTTAATATCGTTGTTAGAATAAAGGGAATTGTAAAGCTAATGTATTTGGTATGAGAATTGTATGCACTGTATTTTTTATGTGGCACTGTAGTTGTAGCCAGGCAGCACACTTATGATTTTATTTCATAAACAAGGCTTTTCACATGCTGCTAAGTGATAATCTGTTGTTGCTCAGCAGTACATGCTGCCCTAAACACAGCTTTCACATGTTAGAGAGTTCACTAAAATTTTCAACACATTCCAGTTTTAGTTTCAATGGAAAATGAAACACATTTTATGTCCAATACACTTCTTCATCTTATGGTTCTCAAGATAATTAAACAGAAAGGATTTTTATGCTGTATTATCTGATAATTCAAAAAACATTGGACTGGTTTTTATAAGATTTCCTATTGGAGGTCATTGCTCATCCACTCCACTTATTTCATATTTACAAGAAGTATCAGAAATTACCATTCATAAATTACATATTTAGAGAGAGGAAATGAACCAGAATTGTTTCTCTGTTCAACTCCTTAGAGGAGAACAGTTTTACAGAAGTTTGATGCTAAAACTAGAACATCTAATCACTTGAGATGTGTGTGCACATACTATACTTCAGACCCTATTTATAACAAGTCCTATGAGGTTCTGTTTTGTAATCAGTTTTGTTTGTATAAAACAGATGTTATTTGGGCGATTTTGACGGTCGCAGAAGGTGGGACAATGGCTCTCACACAACAGTTATCACATTTTAGTGAACTTGGTGCATCACCCCATCTGGATGAAACAAATTTCAATCCATTTGGACCAACCAGCAGACCTTCTAGTCAGACCTTGTTCCAGGTGAGAACTTAAAATTTTATTCTAATTTTTATATTTAGTTGTAAAAATTATTTATATGTAATGTTGCATTGGTTAAACTTATCAGATGCATTTACTTTTTTGGATATTTCCAAGTTTATCCCTTGAGTGAGATGTATAAAACATTTCATACTTATGAACATTACATCTAGACTGAGACAGAGTTCACGTAGTTTACGAAGGATGATTGTATGTGCAGATTGAATAAATGGGAAAGTCAGGAGCAAGTACAAAAGAAATACTCACCAGAGCACACCTTATAATAAACTAGCATTTTAGAGGTGGAAACCATATGAACTTGTGAGGTTTCAGCTTCACTAGTGCACTTAATGTGAAGTCCTGCAGTTTTCTGTGGTAGTTTATGTTAGATAATGTTCACGTTTTGTTCAGGCAACTATTTGGCCATGCAAAAATATATGTAGATGGTGATAACTAATGAAACATTGGAGGTAGGCGTGTACATTTTTTATGGAGACAGATCATACACATGTCTATAGATGGTGTGAACCATGCTTTAAATGCTGATAATTACAATCATGGCTACTCTGTGGCTCATTCATATATAGGAAATATATCATATATTTGGACTTTTTACTAGAGGAAATTATGCACAGAAGTGGATCACTAAATTTTAACTATTAATTTATAGAAATTTCTAGCCTTATCATATACATTGAATAATTCAAAATGAAAGTATTCATCATTAGTTCTTTACACAACTTCTAGTTCTGTTTCTCTGTTATGTGAGTCAAATTGAATACAATGTAGAGAGTGTATCGATTAGGACAAATTGTTTAATTTCCACAACCCCCTTAAAGAAAAGTGTAGTCTTATTGCTTCTGATAAATTGGCCTCCATTCCAATCCTTTCAGTAATACAGGTGGTTAAGGAAGTGGAACAGATGAACATGAAACAAGAGGTTTTGGAATATAATAAAATGAAATGACAGAATTTGAAAGAATCATCCCGTCAGAACCCAAAAAGTCTGACAAGTAAAGTGATTCGGGTTGGTACGTTTAATACCTTCAGAAAAATGGCCACGTGTATGAAGGGGTTAAACTGACTTAAAAAAAGAGGATTTATGAAACATTAGTTTGGGTTAAGAAAGGAAAGAAATATCAGACCTAGTTGTGGGTAAGATGTTGACCAGTAAATCACATGATACAAAATAATTTACTGTTGTTGCCTTTTGGTCTTTATTTTATAAAACTGTAATTTATAATTATCAGGATTCTGTGCAGCAGACGCAAGATGGTGATACCAACATGATGTGTTAACATTTACATCAGCCATGTGTGAGTGAGATGGATGAAGAATAATGAACTGTTGTATTAGGTATAAAGAAGGATTGTGTGAGTTATGTTTACATCTAGAAACTGGACCAAAATCATTTTTACTCTTCACTTTTAAGTATTACATTTGTTGTCCATATTTAGAAGACTTAAAATTTGAAGTTAATGGGATAATGCCATCATAATTTTTAGGTTGTCATTAATGACAGTTGCCTGGTATAATTTTTAGTCTTATTACAGATGCATAGGTCAGTTTGTTGTGTACAGATGCAAGCATTTTAATATTGTTTTTTCATATGCAAGGCTGGGATATGATTCTAGTGTGATATACTGTCAGAATAAACTGCATTGTAGCTCAGCCATTCATTAACTGTTTTGAAACCTGTTAATTAATTTTGTATTAACTGTCCTATTCTTCAACATGAGAGTTTTTTCTTATGATTTATGAGACCATCTTTGCATGTCTTACTGTTCAGCTTGTCAGATAATATACATTATCATTGTGGTTTCTGAAAATTTGTAGCTTTTGTCTGTTATTTCATTTTATTTATACTTATAAAGATTAATGAAAAGTAAGGTTTCTTATTTGTAACATCCTTGTTTCATCTAGACCTAATTGGGAATAAGGATGAACATTGTGAATTCAAGATAATCTTCATATTAGTTCCTTTGAATTTCCCAGATAACCCTGTTATAAGGCATAGTCTTTGTATTAATAGATAGGCTCTCAATTCATAATGGCCTTATAAATGCATTTTATTACAGTGTTTAAAACTGCTTTTTTCATGGTTTCTGAAAATGAGGGTTGCCTTGTATTAGAAATTGACTTATAACTGGACCAGTAAGGTATTTCCTTGGTAGCCAGGCATTTAAATGTCATTTCAGGTTAAACATGCTGTTTGCTGTCCTTGTAAGTTATATTTTTGATCACAGAGTTTAAAATTGAGGGGTTACTAGGAAAAACTACATTAGTCCAAAGTGGACCATTTTTAGTTTGTGTTGCCATCTTATAGATTAAACCTGTACCTATAAAGTTGTAATATTATGGTAAAAATCACTTCAGTTTGGAAGAAAATGAGTAATGAAATATATTTTTTCTGGTTGTACCACTGTATTCTTTAAGTAAAAGTTAATGTGAGTTTCTTGTTGTCATATTCTGTGAAAGTAAACCACCTACATATCTGTAACTATAATCCTGTTTTGTAAATGCATTGATACAGAATAAGGATGCCAAGAAATTTTCACATTGAGATGCTGGAAAGGTTTTTGATTTGCCAAAAGTTGAATTTTGGACTGTGTCATTTTTCCCAGAAACCCCTCAGTTAACATCAGGATAATCTTATGGCTCAGAAGTTAGCCCAAGCATCTGCAGTATGCAAAATAATGTATGTGTACTCATTCATTAGACTTGGATAATAAAAACATATGACTGCTGACCAAATTCAGTTGACTAATGTCCAATTTACATATTAATGTGGAATAGAGCTTTTACACAATTTAAATATGTTCTACAGTGTATAAATATAACTTAGGCTCCATTATCCTCATGGAACTTGTCTTGATTTTGTGAAATGCTCATTGGGGTTGGAAACAGGTTTATGTGAAGTTTGAAGTTGTCTCATTTTTGTGTCAAACACATGCACAATAGTGATCTTGTCTTGGGTTCAGAAATGTAGTCTGTGTTCAGGAAGATTGGTGGTATGCAGACATGAATATGACATTAGTTTTGTTAAAATTTTATATTTGAATGTGAGGTGTCAGAAACATGGAGATTTTATTTTCATTAGAAACTCAGGTTTTATATACAGATTGAAGTTAGTATCATAGACCTTACAAAGTAAAACTTCAGATGTGCTAATAAAAGTCAAATATTTATTTTGTAACTGTGCATGGGTTTTGATGACTGAATATGGAAATTTAAATGCAGTGTACCATTTTTTCATTCTTTTACTGAGTGACATGCATCATAATTGTATTATTCACAAAGTCTTAAAAACATCACGGCATTACAGTTATTTTCACAAGCAGTAGGTGAATGATTGTTTATAAAGTTGTCATTTCAGGTTTTCACCGTATATTAATATGGCAGTCTTCTGGGTTGTTACACAGTGTAGTCTGGTAGATAGTGACCATTTCAAAGCAACTTATTGCCTTCATCAGAGCACCCTGTTGATGGAGGCAGTAAGCTGCTCTGAAACATTAGTCAATATCTACCTTACTACACTGTGTAACAACCCAGAATACAGCCATCTTTTGATAATAAGGTTATTTTTACAATACTTTACTAACTGAAGAGGTTATATAGAATTAACATCTTCATGACTGTATTATTACATGAGAACTGGGTATGAAAATTACACAAGAAAAATTGAAATCAGTTAATTTTTCACAAAATACAGTGTAGAGCTAAAAGATTACTTGAGTAAATACCACGTATTTACCATCAGCACAACAGGATGAGAACCATGAAAGCTTAATGATATTTCAGGTTGTTATGGTAGTAAGTATGAAGATGACAGTGTTGAACTCTTATAGTCTTATACAAGATGCACATTTCACTCTGATGATGCAGGCAGTAACCATGTCTGAAATGTTGGTTAACTTCTGAAGAGACTACATGGCACCACATCCCAGAAGACACCCATTACCTTGAAAGATTCTTGGTGAATATTTTGTGTACATTTTAATGCTCCAAATTATCATAGTTTCACTTCTGATGCAGGCAGAGTTATTGGGCAAATTTTGACTGTACTTTGAAGCTAGCTGGGTGAAAAATTGTTGCATCTTTCCAACTTCTTACATATTGTTGCTTCATGGTATAACTATATTACATCAATTTTTTCTACCCAAGAAACATCTGATCCAACATGTTGTATTTAATAGTGATAATCAATTTATCACAGTATAGCATGTATTTATTCTCAAGGTATCTTTCAGTGCTATCTTGTTAGAACCATTTAATACTATTGTTTACAGTATTTCTTTGCTTAATGCTTCTGGCAGTTTCAGTCTCTCAAACATTGTGAATGGCAGTGCTAGTAATCTCTCATTTTCATATTTTATTACTTTTTAACTTCATGAATAAAAGAAAACTTTATTTTAAAATGGATAACTTATGCAGGAAAATATAAATAAAACACTTCTTCAAATTAATTGCTTTTTACAGAGTTTTTATTATGCAAATTTTGGAAGTGCATACACATATTATTATAAAATATCAAACCTCTGAACTCTTGCACAAATCCGTGACACAGTCCAAAGAAAGAAAAGGTATACAGAAAAATATAATAAGTTTGTTGTTGCATACTTTGTCACAACTAATGGAAAGCAAATCTGTAGGATCTGCTCAGAAGAACAATGTTGTGTAACTGTTAAGCTATATTCTGCCCAACAGCAAACATGAATGAAGCTACACTCATAATAATTAATTGTAAATTTAGACTTATATGAGACTGAAATTTTTTGTAACTTCTTGAGTACTAGATAATGGTCATAAAAAGAACAGCTAAAAATATTAATTTTTTGTATGGGCTGTTAGTAATTTAACTGATATATATCTGGATATGACATTGTGCAGTTTTATTTGGTATCTGAATGGATTTAACCATGTTCCACAGAATAATTAAACAGCCATCTCCATATTGATCTTTGGGTGTGGTTTGTAGTTACACAACTCAAAGTCATCAACCTGAAAATCTTCAATGTTCTGAACTTCTTTATTGATGTGCAATGATGGAAAAGGTCGGGGTTTGCGTTTCAGTTGTTCCTTCAATGCTTCAACATGATTTAGATATACATGGCTGTCTCCCATTGTGTGGATAAATTCACCTGGCTATAAAGCAGAACAAACAGTAGTATTGTTTAAGTTACCTTTGAAAAAAATAGTACTTATGTACACAGTGCATTATGTCTTCCAAGAAATTCAAAATGTATCATTTTGAAATTGAATTTATGAAACTGATTTTCTCTTTACAATTATGTTATCATTTATTAAGTGCACTTTACAAATGACATGGAATAAAAATGTAATTGAATGTCCTATCCATGTTGTCACATCTTTCAGGCAAGGACGATTATTAGGCACTCTATGCTTTGCTGTCTGTTACATCTTTCACCTATGATTATTAGATAGCTGCTGCTGATGGTGATGCAGTAGGAACTCTTCTGTTGCATCATTTAGTAGAGCACAAGAGGGTAAATTCCAAAAGTATTAACAAATTCTGAATCATAATTTCTGGATGGTGGTTTTGCATTAATTCTTTCTTTGTAATGGAGACAAACTGTGCTTTCTTTATGGTAGGGACTGGTTGCCATGACAATGTAATGATTACAATGATGTGGTAGGAACTGATGTCACATATTTTAGCTAAGCAGAAGAGGTATAAATCCCAAAGTTGCAATATGAAATCCAATTCTTAATACATCAATGGCCATTAAGAAAGTAGATTACTGACCAAAAGCATGCATCAATGCAAGAGAGGTGAATACTGTAGATGTGAACCACGCATTAACCTCTGACTGCCGTTTGACATCAAGTCCCACACTTTAATGTTGCTACAATAAATTTACAACAAAAGCCCACGTCATCACAGGAATTTGAGAATGTGATGCACTGACTGTTAAGACTTCTAACCCACCTCCCTGTCCTCAAAGGTCACCTGATTCAGCACACTTTACATGAAGGGAAGCATCAAAGAACATGTTTACAGACAGAATATGCAAACTATTTCAAATGCTTGAATGGATTAAAGCAGGATTGAACGCTGTACTTCCTGATGGCTGAAGCATAATGAAATCCATTGAAGCTCTATTTACTGAGAATTTTACAGCAAATTTGTATAAACTGTTTCATACATGAGTACACAACTCAGATATAGCAACTTGCCACATGACTTGCCTTAATGTATGTTCTTTAGTCAGAATACTTTAATGTGGAACTCTCATACCAGGATTTCACTAAATAAAAATAAGTGTACATACCTTTAGACCTGTAACCTTTGCAACCATGTATGTTAACAATGCATAACTAGCAATGTTAAATGGTACTCCAAGGCCCATGTCTGCTGAACGCTGATACAGCTGGCAGTACAGTTCATCTTCAGCAACATAGAATTGAACAAGGCAGTGACATGGTGGAAGAGCCATTTTTGGTATATCAATGGCATTCCATGAACACATGATCATGCGACGATCATATGGTTTAGATTTCAGTGTGTTGATTACTTGCTGCAATTGATCAACACCTTGACCAGAATAGTCAGTATTCATGTCCATGTATTTGGCCCCAAAATGACGCCACTGAAATCCATACACAGGACCAAGGTCTCCTGTATTAAAGATTTAAAATTATAGCCTTGACGAAACCAAGAATATTAGCTCAGCAGTAACATGAACAATTTGTTATTTATAGCAATCATAATGTCTTCATCAATACCATAAAATATGGGAGCAAAAATATCTGCTCACATGAGGCGAGTTACCATTGTAAGTTTGTAAGCAGATTCAAAGTAGTAATTAATAAAATGGGTCAAAAGTCCCCCTCTCCCTTTTTTGTTGAATGCAAGACTGTAAGAAATAAAATACGCCTATAACAACTAGAAATACACAGAAGATTGCAGTCTTCTCAGTTGTTGCGCCGTGTAGTCTGGTAGATTTCCACAGTTTCAGAGGTCATACTGCCTCTGTCATTAGGGTGATGAATGTGCCAATCGAGCGAAAAGGGCCAGGTTACTGTCCGGTCCCTATAAACCTGGCCCTTTCCGCTCGATTGGCACATTCATCACCCTAATGACAGAGGCAGTATGACCTCTGAAATGTTGGTGGAAATCTACCACACTACATGGCGCAACAACCCAGAAAACTGCAATCTTCAGACTCACCACTGTGAAAACCTCAAATCCTACATAGAAATACACACTTTGCTTCAGGTATTAATGTTCTATTCACTTATTTCACAGAGTTCTGGGCAGGAAAAGATTATATTAAATATTAATGATGTACAATATAACATTATTTTTTGAAGAAGAGTATAGAATGAATTCACAAGCAGAATTATCCATATGTACAGAGAAGCCACATTCATGCCAAAAACAATGTTTCCATTTCTGATTTATATATAGACACACACACACACACACACACACACAGGATAGGGATCACTGGTAGACTCTTCTGAACTTCATAATGAACCTCTGGGTTCCATGAATGGCATGGGCTTGACTTCCTGAGCAACTATTACATTTTCAAGAAGGACTCTCCTTTATGGAATCTGTGTAGTCAATTAAACCTACCTTCAACTCGATCACTAAATCCCAGGGAGTCAAGAAACTGCCGTGAACTGTTACCATCCCAAATATGGATATTCTTTTCTTGTAGCTCTTTGGCATTTGTGGAGCCTCTAATGAACCATAGCAGTTCTTCCACTACTGCACGCCAGAACACTCTCTTGGTAGTGAGAAGTGGAAACACTCCTGTCAGAATGGATTATGTTAAGAGACAGTAACAAAATAAAAAAAACAGCTGTTCAGATATATAATTTTCATCATTTAACTGCGTTTGACTGTTTAGAGACAAGACACGATGAGCAAATATCAGCAAAATGTGTCTTAGACACATTTTTGCAACCTTTAGTTGAGAATATGCCTAACATGGTAGCATTTATGGTTAATTTTATAACAGTCAGTAGCTCAGCCTAAACAAGATGAAGTATATGTAAACTCTGAAATCAGTTCATGGTTAAATTTCGCAGCCTCCAGGTAGACAAAAGATAATGGTAAATGTACTTGCCAGAATAACTGAAAATTCTTTAATTCCATGTAAGTTTAATACTATTATATTTTAACTCAAATTACAAACTATTTACAATTCATATTATAGATCAAAATGATCATAACTTCAATTGTAAATTAAATAAAATTGATGATAGGTGTCTTATGGGTTGTTGTGCCATGTAGTCTCATAGAAGTTTAGTGGTGATCACTGATGATGGAGGCAGAGAACACCTCTGAAACATCTGTACACTTCTACCAGAGTACATGGTGCAACGAAATAAAATTTAAGTTAACATTCAACTTCCAAAATAAGACTTGTATCTACTGATGACAAAACACATATTTTTTTCACAAAATTCTCAATTAGAAGCAGCAGCAAAGTCTATTATTTTTTTTATTACACTATACATTTGGACATTCAATGGCTCAAGCTGGATGCTCAAACATGAAAATTGTTATAGTAGAAAATGAAAGTTAGAGAAAAGCAAACCTGGCTGTGTCAATAACCGTGCTGCTTATTAGTTTCACTTAAAAATGTCCCGGGGGTAAAGCCGGCCGGGGCGTGATGCTGACCACTCACCCCATCTAGTGCCAGAGTCAAGGAAGAGAGGAGCTATACCTCCACTCACTCCAAACGCCTACATGGCATATAGTGGGACAAACTTTACTTTATGAGCCGGGATAGCTCAGTCAGTATAGTGACTAGCTACGGGCTGGACGACCGGGGTTCGATCCCCGACAGGGGGAGAGGATTTCTCCTCTAGCCTCTGCGTCCAGACCGGCTCTGGGGCCCACCCAGCCTCCTCTACAATGGGTACCGGGGTCCTTTCCCGGGGGTAAAGCCGGCCGGGGCGTGATGCTGACCACTCACCCCCATCTAGTGCTGGGGTCAAGGAAGAGAGGAGCTATACCTCCACTCACCCCAAACGCCTACATGGCGTATAGTGGGACAAACTTTACTTTACTTTACTTAAAAATGTTTACAAATAGTAAAATTGTCTACAGTGTCTCTAACTTACCATTTCTCAAAGAATACCGCATCTGTGCTCCAAATAAAGACAAAGTGCCTACTCCAGTACGGTCATTCTTCTTGAAGCCATGTTTAATGATCCTATCAATATGACTTAAATACTGGTATTCCTCATGTTCAAAACTTTTGTTTATATTTTCTGTAGTGTTAACATAATCAGAATTAGAGTGTGTTGAAACCAAGCTGCTGGTGTAAGCAGAGAGATTACTTACACTCTGGCTGTCAAATGATGATTTCTCATTTTCATGACTCCTTGCATAATTAATGGTTGAAAATACGCTGTTATCTCCAGTAAAAATTACCTCATTCTTTTCCTCATTTGCTGGCACCAGCCCTTCTGCATTTTCAGGTTCAATTTCTACTATAGACGGAGCAGGGTTACTTGTATTTTCGTTTTCTCTAGCACAGACTTCACCATCATCACATTCAACTGTGGAAAAAGATTCCAATGGGGATGTCATTTTGCCAGGAGAAGGCAGTTTTCTGTTCCCTCTTGTAAACTTCCCTCCAATTTTATATGACACTAATGGTGTACTTAGAAGTATGCACAACGTCGAAATTCGACATACAAGATCAGTCAGTGTATCTTCAAAAATTGCTAAACAATATACTTTAAGCAGATAACGCTGGTCACCCAACCAAAAAGCAAACTAGATTGGGGTGGAGTCTTGCGTGAGCGGAAGACGTAGTCTCTTGCACAAAGCACAACTTGAACAGTTAAAACTTGCCTCACAACTGAGGAAAAACATGGGTGACCAGTCAGGACATCAAAACAGTACGGAGCACAGAAAATAACAACATATGTGTTAATCACTAATCGTTACGTCCACTTGGCCAGCTTCTTAAGGGCATCCTCTTTTAGCCTCAAACAGCCTGTCCAGTTAATAAACGGTAACTCAGATTATACGTAACCTGTTACTGGTTGGCACTGCAAGCCTAGCCGTCTTCACTGTAATCCTTGTCCGTAGGTTTTCGCGGTTGGAATTCAATGTATGACTTCCGGTGAGAGCCATACATAAATCCTTCTGAAATGACCCCACATCACTCACCTTGAAAACGGCAATTGCAGTGTTTGCAGAAACGTTGGTTAATACCAAATATCCGTCGTGGCTCTTACCCGAAAGTCCAAGTTATGTCTTCAATGTAGCCCATCAACAAACCTGTTCTATTTTTGTATAGTAAGTGATGACTTGAAACCGAACAGCCGATACGTGAATGGGAAATGGATTCCCCTGAAATCGACGGAAACAGTAGGGCTCTACGTTGCATACTGTGAAAGCTAGAATAATTCGAAATTGTTAGTTCAATAATGTCTTCAAACGACTAGATACTGTTGGCGTCATATACCTTAAAATTGTATATCATATTAGTAAATGTAAATGTCTGTGATACTTTCACTAGTATGCAAGAAATGCCACTTTTGACATATAAAGGTTAGGGAGATTCTTAAATTCCCCTTGGGTGATACCCAAGCAATTCTTCCGAAACCAACGATATGAGGTTCCACCTAGAGCTTTCGAGGCAGTAGGAATTTTCTCCGTTCTTATTTATGTTGGTAGGAGTCGGCATAGGACAGAATTGCAGTTTGATGTTCCCTTCTTTAACCTTTCTTTCATTTTCCAGTAGGATTCACTTGGCATTCAGTATTTTTTTCTTTCCACAGCTGTGTGTTGTATAAGAAGTTCGCTTGGATCTACCACCCCCAATACAATGGGGTCCAAAACAAGAAAACATTTAAAATATTTTACGTACAGATGTCCAAAGAAATGTATACACATTACAACATGGAATATTAACCTTGTCAGTCATGTGCCCACCAGTCACCTGTGCCACAAAGCTAATGGTGAATATTTTTAATACTCACACTAGATTCGCTAATTCACTGAGTGCCAATGCTGACGTACGTAATAGTTTAGTTCATTAAAATTTATTTAATTCATTGAATGTGTGTACATCTATTTGGGACATTCTGTATCGTTGCCATGGTTACTGTAACGCTTCGAGTAGGCGTTCAGACATGCAAGAAGTTTCGTGTTTCATACAAAATGGAACGTAATGAACTGGTTAATTACATATAAGTAATTTTTACTACATTACAGAAATGAATTGAGCACATTAAATATATGAGATCTTATTGCGTATTAGTGTTGTAGAGGTATGTTAATTTGCAAATTGCATGCTTGTGGTATGAAATAGGTTTCGTTTTAGTAAGGAAAAGGCTTTGTGCTTAAGTATTTAGTAAGGCAAAAAGTTCCATTGATTTAGATGTACATATGAATTAAAGACATGCTAAGGTCTAGTAGCGGTTGCAACCATTCAACTCACATTTTCCACCCTTCTGTTTTGTATCTCAGACATGAGAAATGTACGGGTATCCTTCTTTATATTCGTTTTCAGAAAATATTATTTCATTTTAATGTTCTTACCTAAGTTAGACTGACTTCAACTATAGTGCTTGCTTTATTGTGAATTGTTTGCTGGCTGTTTGAATGAGGAAGGGGGAGTAGAGTATTGTATGGGTGGATGAGGAGGAATGGAAGGGGAGATGGGATTTTATTATTTGATTTATGAGATTTCACCCTATGCAACTTTTGTTTGGAGCACAATTGTCACATAAGTTTGAGAGTATCCGTACAATACTGTAATTTTACTAATTATTTTTCTCTTTTTTAGTTTAATTCTCCAAGCCCACAATGCCATCAGCTACTGGCGATGAACGAAAGGACTTCATAGTCATTACAGCTGGTAGGAGTGTAATTACTGTGTTTTTGTATATAGTTGCCTCTTTTGTGTAATTGCCACCAATTTATGAGGAGGAAATAAAATGTTATTTTTGTACCACCCAATTGTCTGCCCTTTGTATTTTCATGTTGACAACAAGGAATGCTGAGTAGGTAGTGACTGTCTCACTAAACTGAACGTGGCCAATGTTTAAAACCCATGATGGCGATATCTGTAATAGTATGTTGAACAATGAGTATGACAGCAGGTTGGTCATGTTACCTAGGCATGTGTGGGAGTATTGCATTAAAATAATTATTAAGACATATGTTGTGTGGATATGAATTAAATGCATCTGACTTGGGATAGGGTCCTGTGGCAGGCTGCTGGGGATAAACACTAATGAATTTTCAAGTTTTATGAAAGGTAGGTAATTTCTTGACCACCTGAATATGTACCAGTTTCTGAAGAAGGACTCTCCTCTATGGAGTTATATTAATCAAGAATTCACTTGATTACAAGTGTAAGTAACTAGAGGTGTATATCTAATGGAGTTCTCTAAAAGTATGGTTAGTTCATAGATCTCATTAGAAGTTGAAGGCATAGAAGCTAATATAAAATGTTTGTTTTCATGTTACTAGGTTTTTGTGGGAAGAAAGTGTGTGGCATTTTAAGGTCTCTCTGCCCTCTGTAATCTGTTTTGGATACATGAACTTACCTTTTGTGTGTATGAAGGTTGTATTATTTGTGGACTCCTAAATGTCATAATTCGACATTATTTTCCTTTGTACAACTGCATACTTTGAGGATTCTACTTATTTTACATTACATTTGATATGTCTAGACAGCAGACAGACTTTATATGTAATAAATGTGCATGATTTAAATGTCATTCCCAAAGGGTACATTTGCCTGTCTTTTAAGTTTTAAAGGAAATAATAAATATTACTCTAGAAATGAAGTTGACTTTGTTATTGGTTCATGATGTCTTATTTGGCATTTCAGACATCTTATGTACTTCCAGATTTTTTGTCTTATTCAGCTTTAAACCTGCTTCCTTCTGGGGTAGTACCTTGAAATAAGCCCATTTAATGTTGTTTTCTGCTACAATTATTAAGTATCTGTAAATCAAGCAAATCTGCTTTTCTTATGTTTAATATAGCAAATTATTTTGGACTTACACCAACAGAAGATATCTGTGTACTGTTGAGCAATGATGTAAATCTCAACAGCTTTCTAGATGATGCAAGCTGTTTCACCCTGTCTGCTATGACACATGAAAGTCAGTCCAGAATTCATATGACTTTGGACACAAAGGTTTGTATATCATGTCAGTTTATTCTGACATTTAGAACTAGTTATGGGTACACACCTTCTGAATCTGTACACTAAATAAATAATATGTTTTGCTGATGGATAATACAGGGTCTGGCAAAGAAGACTGATATTTTTATATTGAGTATTACATAACTTGAGGAGTGAAGATGTTTACAAGGCCATGAATATGTAGAGCATGCACAGAATTTTTGTAGGAAACTCACGTGACAGTGTGGCTGCAGTGAGATAGTATCATTTCACGTACTGCATGAATGAGCATGGATAATGAAATGTTTCTGCATTGTCTTTTCTCATGGTTTTGTGATTTAAACTGGCTGCCAAGACCTGATTTCTTAGCCCCAAAAATTTGTATGTTGTTATTTGAGATGCAGCCCGCCACTGAATAGTTTTTCTTGCTTAACAAATTACTTGTGCATATTCTGGTGTATTTAGGGTGCTGTATTATTTGTTGTTACCATATACACAACAAATTGGCTGTTAAGCATTTATTACGTTTTGTCAACATGTTTCAATGTTACTGTGTAATCAGGCCATAATTTACCATTAAACTAATATTGTGCACCAACCTGTGATATAACAGAAATATTTAAAATGTTACTATGTATGTTATATTTTGTACAGTTGTACAATCATATTATTATTAATGAAGATATCTTTTAACTTGTTTTATGTTCTGTGATATGTTTACTGGTCTTGTAAAGATAGGTATATTTATTAAAATGTTTTTATTATATCCCATATGATCAAAATTAATTTTTAAATATTAAAAGTCTTTAAAATTGTTACTAAAATTTTCTATAGTTGGTAAACTTTGCTGTGTAGTGGGATGCTTCTATATTGATAATGTGATTTTTTTATACATTTAGGTCATGCCAAGGGAAGGAAAAGAGAAGTTACTTGTATTCTTCAAAATAAAACCAGAGATAATTACTTTGGAGAATCTTCATGAAAATGTGTTTGTTTCTTCAATGATAGATTCTCCTGTGTCATCTTTGTATCATGCAATCCAAAAAGTATATGCTCCAATTCTGCTGAAAGTAAGGGTTTTTGATATGTATAAGTTGTAATATAAATTTTACTTTGTATATTTATTGTGCAATATGTTAATAACTTGTGTACTTTTTCAATACCCTGCTGTGATTATGAGGCAAAGGATCTTGGAGTTCTAAAAGAATATGACACTGAACTTTCTGAATAGCTAGTTGTTGGGAGAGAGTTCTTGTGTGTGTGAGGTATCTTGGTGTCATCATATGTCACTTTTTCTGGATGTACTTCTACCCTGCTGCGATTTGATTTTTTGTAGCGCAGTTCATAACCAGTGGATTAAGTCTCCTATACTTTCAGTAATGTTTGACAGATTGTATGCTAAGCATATCTTTTACAGTGCAGTTTTCTTGGTGGATTACTGTTGTAAGAGACTTGAAAATTTGATATATATCAGACTATTTAAACTTACGTGGAATGTTATGGTAAATATCACAAGAATGAAATATATCCTTTTGTGAAGATATGTATTCATAACCTACCTGTTAAGGAAAACTACTTCTGTTGAATCCATAATGGAACATATTGCGTAAAATTGGTAGTACGCTTATATTCTCTTTTGATAAAATGCTCCTGCCAGTAAACAAGAAGTGATTCTACTGTGAGTATAAGATTGAAGAGAAGATTGTAAAAAATGCAACATTTTATGGTTCTGAAGGATTAAGAATTCTAGGATTTAGTACCATTTTTATTACTAATAGTTGTGTTTATAACATACCATTGGAATGTTTTACATGGTCATCATGTTGTTTCCCATTTCCCTAAACATCTAGTAAACAAAGTTGCATTCTGTTCAAAGATATATTGCAATAGAAAATGTCAAAAATGAATGGCACCAGTTGTTCCAACCTTACAGGGTTTGTGGGTGCATGCTGGTATCATTGATTACAGAGAGCTGAAAAATATTGAGCTGGGATTTCTTCAGTAGTATGATATTCATATTAAATTTTGCAGAAATATATCAATTAGTATAATATTTATGTCCTTTAATGAATTGGTAATGAGATGGATGGACAGGCATACAACTTCCTGATAGGCTTCTGAAGAAGGAACTTGTAGTATGAGAGCTGCCTATATAATGTATTAATTATTAGAAACTGAAAATTATATTTATACACATAAAAGAAGAAATCTTATAAAAAGTTGGAGGAGTGTATTGGTACGTAATGGTATGTCTGATATCTAAAATTTACATTAGAGATAACATGGAATTTGGAATACGGCAAAGTAAACCAATGGGTGGAAGGATGTTTATAGAAGAATGGTTTTATCATGTGGCAAGTAACTGGAATAAATGAAGAGTTTGTTGAAGTCTGTACCTTATTTTTAGCATATCCTGCAAAACTGCTCATAGATATGTTTGAAATATGACAGCTCATTAGGAAGTCAGTACTTAGAAGTAATACCTCGCAATTCATTCAGATTTCCTGGTTTGTATCAGATTTCCATATTGCCATTACTTTTTCCAAGTTAGATTTTAACCATTGGTCTTATCATAAATTTATTTTGTGTGGGTTTGACATTATTTTTTTAACCAACTATGGAACCATAAAAAATGTTTAATCTAAATATTATGAAATACCACTTGTTACTAGATTGTGGAAAGTTGTACAGATTGTGAATTTGTTACTTTTGCAGGATGATAAATGGAGTTACAATTTTGATCCAAAACTTCAGGAACTAATAACACAACTTGAATCAGGATTACAAAGTATTTTACTGAAGGGAGATCAGTCTGCCCGTCATCATACAGAATTCAGTGGGAACTTAGCTGGTGGGTCTTGTTTTGTGGTGTGCATGTATATACATGTTGTATACCATCTTCAGAGTTGATTATTTTTTGTGACCTAATCAGGATTTCAGAGTGGTCTGAGACAAGAGGATTGCGTTATAACTGTGATTTATAATGTAAGACTTGAGGTTCTCACAGCGGTGAGTATGAAGATTTCCGTCTTCTGGGTTGTTGCCCTGTGTAGTCTGGTCGATGTTAACCAACGTTTCAGAGGTCATACTGCCTCCGTCATCAGGGCGATAAACTCTGGTTTAGACTGTTCTGTCAGGAATGTCCAAGAAAACAAAGAACTTAAATTGAATGGGACGCATCAACATCTGGTCTATTCTGTCCTGTTATGTTTATTATTATCATCATTTTCATCACACTCTTGAACTCCGTAGGAGATAAAACACTTTTTTGTACAACAGTTCAAATTTTTGGCATCTATGACCACACTTAATTCTGAAGGTTTGTGACGATGGCACGTTGTTGAAGCAAACTATTTCCTGGACATTTATTAAATCTGGGATGATGGATAATGTCCAGGAAGAAGTTTGCTTCTATGACCACACTGTTCTTACATTTGTCGCAATGTTTCTTATTCTCTCTGTTAGTACTCTGAACACAGATTTCCTGTGTAATGCTTTCTAAATATCCTGTCTGTTTTATTATAGTTTAAATTTGGTATTTAGAGCAGGAATCTTATGAATCTCTTTATTATGACTTAGCATGTTTTTGTTAGTATGCTATACAGTATTGGAAACAATGAATTAAAGCAAGTGTAGATCATAGTTATAATTTCCCTATCCATATATAACATTTTCTGAAGAATGGTGGTTCATAAGACAGTGAACTCCATATTCCAACATATACAAGCCAGTTACATATCTTTTGCAATCTCAAAACAATGAATCCTGCGTAGGATATTTAAATTAATAAGCTATGTCATAATCATTACTGTTTCAGAAATTATGACTCCTGAAGATGAAATGCAATTTTGGTCTAATTTTGCAAATTCAGTTGGAAGACAAGATGAAAAAGAGAAAGGAACTGCATTTTGGTATGCACTGGAACCACTTGTAAAGGATTTTAGGTATGTAGCAGTATGCAAATTTATAATTTATTCTAGACATCTTTTAGTTCTTATGAGAAAGCCTCATTTCTGATCTTTTTCTTGGGATAAGCACAGAGGCTTCTTAGTGTATTTATATAATTTAATGGCTAAACATTCTATGTAGTCATGATGTTAGTTACTCTGAGTGTAATCACCAATTGTGATTTGTTTGGGTTATTATATTGTGGCAGATCTTTAAAACATACTATTATACTGAGCAGACATAGACATGCACTGAGATAGAGAAAAGTAAACTACAAGCAATTTCAGTTTTGCAAGCAGCAAATAGCAGCAGTTTTATTAATAATTTCTAGACTTTGGTTTTAGAACTCAGTACTTTAACTTTTTCTCTTTCAAGTTCCTTTTTAAAGTTTGTTTCACCTGGGAATTAAAATTTGAGTGCAAGGATATGGTGTATGCATATTATGATTATGTTTATAATATGCTTCATAGTTTCATAACTCACTTAAAACTTTCTTTGCAGTGAAATCATGTTTGTGGTCCTGATTTAGTATGACTAAGATATTTAACTGTTACAGATCCCTGGATTCTCTTTTGCTGGCAGATGTTGATGAAATACTTGAAACTACACACAATACATTAGATGACCTATGGAAACTTGATGATTTCATGTATCCACAGCATCATATGGAGCATTTAATGGATGTTATTGGTTAGTAGCTTTAAGACACAAGATTATGCTTATTGTTTGGTGTTGATTTATAATATTGAGATAAACAATAAGATAGTTCTGTAGAATTTTTTTAACAATTATCATGTTTTCATAAATAGTAAATAAGTATTCTTATCTTTCCTATGGAATCAAATTATGAGAAGCAGTTTTAGAATACCATAGAAAAATGAGCTTAAATACAGGAGCAGAACTGCAAGGAAATAAATAAAGTAATATAAGAACTAATATCATTTTTAGGGACAAGATTAACAAACGTTTAAAATACAAAATCAATTAACTTTGTTTAAACGTTTTTTTTCTGGTGGTATGCATTAAATTACACTGAAATACAATAAAAACTATTATAACCTTCTTTGACTGAAATTAAATTACAGTATTTATCTGGCTATAAGATAAAATATTTTATCTTCTTTAAAAATGAGAGGCCATCTTAGATTTACAAATTAAAAAATCAAGAAATATAATGTTATTTAAAGATTTCAGGGAAGATAGGAACTAGGAAACTGTGACATGTGATTCATATATCCATAGGATATTCACATATTTTCAAAGCAGTAGTTATTAAATTTCCATTACTCTTATATCATTGCTCATATGCAGTTTATGTTCCATGTTTTTTAATATGTTTCATTGTTGTTGCTGACTCTGCTTTTGAGGTACATACAATAATGACAAAACATTCATTTGATATTTTCTCTGCTTTCAGAATCTTTTGAAAGTCTAGTTCTTAAAACATTTGTGGCAGTTGTGCCTATTAAATAGAGGTATAATAAGTTATGTGAAAGCAGAAGAGACATGGTTTACAGATTCCCTTATTCTTGTGAACTGCATGCTATAACAGTTTTAAATTAGTGGTTATCAGATATGCAAAATAGATTAATAGTCATGGAGTATGAAGAAAATACAGCATTTCTGAATTCTGTCAGCATTGATGGTAGGAGGACAGTTACTACGAGCAAGTTCTGCCAGGAAAGCATTCTGTGGATCTAAAATATGCTGCTATAAAGAAGTGGAAAATAAATTTATGTTTATGAAGGAAAATTCTATTATAGAATAATTTATCTGAATAAATAATGAAATTGTTTTTTACCAAAATGGCACTGGGAAAGGGCGCATTGTTGTTAGTTAAATATAGTAAACAGCAATACATTAGGCAAAAGAGTCTGTCCTCTTTAATTATGGCAATGTCTGCAAATAACTCTGTGAAAGATATAAATCCTGATTAAAATGTCATTATGAATCTGATACTATGCCTTAAAATTTATAGTGAATACTGAATTGTCCAACAGGGAATACTTTGACAAGATTCATCCAGAATAAATTAAAATCAATCAACCTCTGGGAAGATGTTTATGTTCAAGTGGAAGAACATTTGAATCAGGTAATAAATGTACATTTTTGGAATTGTTTGTTGACTGAAAACTCTTGATTTTAATTAACATTGGAGTCAGTAACTATTACTAACCATATACTTTGAATGATGAGACATTAGTTGAGACATGACTTTGTAAGGCTGGCTTGTATTTTAAATGCACTTTAATAGTTTGTGCTCACACCACGTTTCACTTTTCATAACTAACTAACTAACTAGATGGCTTACCGAACCCGAAGGTTCATCACCGAATTAACCAAAGCCCTCCACCGGACCCTGTCCTGGGCCAACAAAATCCAGTTTCCTTCAACTCCTAACTCCGATAGATCCCGCCTGAGATTATCCTCCCATCTACGTCAAGGTCTCCCCAGCGGTCTCTTCCCTGCAGGTTTCCCAACCAGTACCCGGTGCACACCTCTTGTCCCATCCATGCACGCTACATGTCCCGCCCATCTCACTCTTCTCGACTTAATCACCCTCACAATACTGGGGGAGCAGTACAGATTTTAAGCTAGTCATTGTGCAGTTTTCTCCACGCCCCACCGTCTTCCCTCTTAGGCCCAAATATCCTCCCCAACACCCGATTCTCAAACACCTGCAATCTGTGTTCCTCCCTCTGAGTGAGAGACCATGTTTCGCACCCATACAAAACAACAGGCAAGATTATTGTTTTGTATACTTTAATTTTCAGGTTCTTAGAAATCAGACGGGAAGACAAAATATTTTGAACTGAGAAGTAGCAAGCATTTCCGGAATTTAGTCTCCTCCTAACTTCCTCACAAGTATCATTTTGATTTGTTATTGTTGTTCCCAAATATTTGAACTTTGTAACCCTTTCAAAGGATTTATTAGCCACCCTAAGATAATTTTGCCCGCCTGTCTTCTGATGACGAGATACTAACATGTACTTAGTTTTTTCTGAATTTACTTCCACCCCCACTTGTCTCCCAGCCTCTAGTAAAACTTCTGCGTTCCTCTTTATTGTATTTATATCGTCCCCCAATAAATTAACATCATCAGCATATGCCAATAGCTGATGTGTCCCGTTCAATTGCAAACCCTCCTGCCTACCTTGGACCTTCCTGATGGCGTATTCTAGCGCAAAGTTAAAGAGCAAGGGAGACAAAGCATCTCCTTGTTTTAGACCGTTCTTGATGAGGAATGTCTCAGATACATATTTACCTACTCGAATTTTGCTGCAGGTTTCATTTAAGCACATTTTTATTAGACCCACTAGCTTCTTTGGTATACCAAATTCAATAAGAATATTATATAGCACTTCTCTCTTCACAGAGTCATAGGCTTTTTTGAAATCTATAAATAACTGATGTACAGTCCCACCGAACTCCCATTTTTTCTCTAGTATCTGACGAATGCAAAAGATCTGATCAATCGTTGATCTGTTTCGTCTGAACCCACACTGATGATCCCCAATAGTTTCATTCGCATATGGGGTTAATCTTGCCAAAAGAATGTTGGATAGAATTTTGTATGAGGTTGATAGCAGCGATATTCCTCGGTAATTACCACACTCAGTCTTGTCCCCCTTCTTATAAATAGGAATAATTATGGATTCCTTCCATTGATGTGGCATCTCTTCCTTATCCCAAATTAACTGAATAAGCTTATGGATCCTCATATGCAACCCTTTGCCACCTGCTTTAATTAATTCGGCCGGAATCTGATCAATTCCTGGAGATTTATAACTTTTCAACTTCCCAATGGCTAGTTCCACTTCATCTAAGCTAGGTTCTGGCACCAACAGTTCAGCTGTATGCATTTTAATCTGTCTAATATCACCAGTATTATGAACATTTAAGAGCTCGCTAAAGAAATTTTTCCACCTATTCACAATTTTTATTGGATCTGCAAGCAAATTGCCACTATCATCCTTTACCAAATTAGTCTGGGGTTGATATCCTTTCTTAAAGTTATTAATGCCTCTGTACAGGTCTCTGATGTTTTTTTCCTTATTATTTGTCTCAAGTTCAGCAATTTTGCCCTTCAGGTATTCCCTTTTCTTAGTCCTAAAGGTTCTACTAGCCTCACGTCTCACGTTACATAGATTATCCGCATTTGTTTTGTTTGGGTTCTGCAACCATTGAAATTTTGTTTGCTTCCTTCGATCTATTAATTTTGAACATTCTTCATCAAACCACGGTTTATTTTGCTTTCTCCTGTAGTATCCTAGTTTCTCTTTTGCTGAAATTTTGATGCAGTTTCTGACATTTTCCCACTCCCTGTTGATGTCCACACTTTCATTATCCTCATTTGTCTCTAAAATTTGAAACCTATTCGAAATTTCAACTTGATATTGTTCCTTTGCCTCTCCCTCACTTAATTTTTTCAAATCAAATCTTTCTGTGTCAAAATTTTGTTTAGTTCGTCTACTTACTGAAAGCCGCTCCCTCACTTTTGCTACCACCAGATAATGATCAGTGTCGCAATCTGCTCCTCTGAATGATCTCACATCAATTACATTTGTCTGCCTTCTCTTATCTACTAAAACATGATCTATTTGATTGTGTGTTCTGCCATCTGGGGAAGTCCAAGTGTATTTATGAACATCACGGTGTGGAAATTTTGTACTTTTTACAATTAAATCTTTTGACGTAGCGAAGGTCACTGCTCTGACGCCATTATCATTACTAAGTGCATGGAGACTCTCGCTGCCTATTGTGGGTTTGAAGACATCCTCCCTCCCAATTTTTGCATTGAAATCTCCTAGCAGAATTTTCATGTGATACTTGCCAAATGTATCAAATACTGATTCCAATTCTTCATAAAAGCTATCCTTGATATCATCGCTTTTGTCTTCAGTTGGGGCATGAACATTAAGGACAATGATGTCGCACCAACGTCCTTCCAAAATTACGTAAGACAACCTGTCACTAACAAATTCTACTCTCTTAACTGCTGCCCTAATTCTGCTATGAACAAAAAAACCCGTCCCTAGCTGATGATTGTCATTCCCCTTTCCATAGAAAAATGTAAAATTGTCCACTGGGATCGGGCCCTCCCCCTCCCATCGCTCTTCCTGCACTGCCACTAAGTCTAACTTATAATTCCCTAATTCCCTACCCACTGATTTCAGTGCCCCAGCCCTATAGAGGCTCCTAATGTTCCAAGTACCAAATCTCATGTCCTTTTTCAATTGCCGTGGTCGTGCCAAAGAGTCCGTCCTGATCCGAGGCTTGGTTGATTTTTTCGTAACACATATTTTTTTTTTTAAAGGTGAAAGGTTGTTAGCCCTCCACCCAACCCCCAACCTGGAGGACCAGGGTATCACTCTTAGTCTAGCGCATCTCCTTAGACCTGTCCGGCTTGGGTGACCCTACCATGAGCCGAAGCTCAGGCCGGCATAGCCCTAAGGGTCATTTGAGCACGCAAGCCTCCTCACCCGGCAGATTGCCTTCGACAAGGTGGTGATACCTTCGAGAAGGTTTCACTTTTCATTATGTACAAAAATATTTCATGCATAATTTACAAATATGTTATGAAATCCAATCATAATAAATGTAATAGGCTTACATTCAGTGATTTGCTAGACAGTCCTAAAATGACAGATATTTTGTGTGTCTGCCATATAGATATTTTCTGTTGTAGACAAACAATGTGAACAGAAGTTATATATCTATATGAGAATTATCAGAAACTTTTTTAGAAGACTACAGTAAATATTACTAGTGTTCTTTATACTATAAACTTTTTATAGTCACTGTGCTGCAAATATTAAAGTTTGGCATCCAAAGATATGGTATGAACTTGATCTCTAATAGCATTAACTTCCTAATTTTCTTTCTGCATTGTGCTTTAACCCCATGTTTTGTACTCTTCTATCAATCCACCAATAGAAGAAGAGTTTTAAGGTTCTCACAGCAGTGAAAATTTGGATTATGGTCTTCTGGGATATAATTGATTACCAAAATTACCCAGAAGATGCAGTCTATAGTTCTATCGGAAATGTTGGGCACTTACAAGGCTACATGGTGTCACATGTTGTGTGTTGTAATCTGAGGAACATTTTCACAGCATATAAACACAGTTCTTGTTCCGTTTTTTGTATGTGAAGCAGTTTAAATAAGAAATGACTCTGATTACACTGCATTGGAACACTGTTTCCTCTCTCTTGGTTGTTGTAAATTTCTGTTTCTTAATTGGTTTTGCCCTCCTTTGTGCATTGGTGTGAAAGAAGTAAAAATAAATATACTATATATATATATATATATACACACTGTATATAATTTGTTGATACAGTGACACTTTATTTTATAGGCAATTCATGCCTGTAAAAAGTGGAAAGTGACATGTGAGAGGCTAACATCTTTATATTGGCCTAACTATTCATCTCATCCGTGGAAGGGAAAACCATTTAGCCCTAAATATACACAGAGCTTCACTAACAGACTTCAAGAGGTAAGTCTCATTTTAGTAAGTCAAATTGTTTCTGTGTTTATCATACAAAATCACTCACTGTTTTAGCAGAAATTCCTATATGTCCAGCACAAAGGAAGTTTTTTATTTTACTGAGACATATGAATTTTGCAAATTCTTCCTGTCACTGCTGCTGATTCAACAGCAACTCACAGTAGTCAACATGATGTTCACACATAATGGATAGGCCATGACATGACAGTCACCAAGTAAGCTCCCAGTATCTTTGTATTATATAGAAATATGTCATGAACTTCATTAAATTATGAGTCATCATTATTGAAATAACGTATGTCTGTGTTTAACACTTCTCTTCCATTTTGTACAAGAACTATGACTAATCTCTGAGTTGTTTTTAAAAAATAAAAACAAATTGATGTGCTATTCTAATTTAAATTATAAAGCATAAACAATATAACATATTCTGCTATATAAAGGAACATAATAACCATAATCCAGAATTAATAATATATTAGATTTTTAGGATTCAGTCAAAATGGTCAAATGCGAGTAACCATTAATTTTGAAACTTTTCCCACCTAACCATAAATTTTATGTGATTCTGTACAATAGCTGGTTGTCAATACAGTGAGGAAGAGGTGTATAAAAAGAAATTAACAATAAATTGTTGAATGACATCAGTTATGAGTGTTTCAAGTTAAAGTGTGTACAAATTTATGCATATATTTATTTTATCATTCTGAGGTCCTGGATTTAAGAACAATTCATCGACAACTTATAAGACTGCTATCCCGTAAAGAGCAAGAGGAATTGAGGACAAATGACACCTTTAAACCTTTTTTGGGGCTGAATCCAATCCAGTACAACCCTTACACTGAACCACTATGGAGAGCTGCTGTGAAGCAGTTTGAGCATTCTCTCATATCAGCTGAGGAAAGGATAGCTGGGAAACTGCAGTTCCAGTTGCAGACAGTTAATAAAAATACTTTGCAGGTATTTATAGTTTTTTTCAGAATATTACTTCTTTTTCCATAGAATTTCAACATATATTAATTTATTTAATGTAAAGAGCAGTTTTAGTTGGTCTTTAAATATGTTCTTCTTTTGACTCATGTCTAGTTCCAGGCAGTCTCTGGTTCATAATGAGTGCATCTCAAAACAGTACTGCAAGATTAATATTAAGATTTTGGTTTAGATGAAGTGGATCAACTGTGGAATGTGGTTTTGCACTGGGAATATTTAGTATAAAAATTAAATTATATAGAAAGCCCTGAGAATTGTGTTGTTAGTTTTCCCCACATCCTCCAACAAATGGCTGTGCTAGTACTGTAAATTAGTCTATGACTGTGCTTCCATATACTTTTCATTTTATAATTTTTTTATTAATCATTATATTATTCAATGCTTTATAGTGTGATGTACTAACAGAAACACAGAGGAATGAATGACCACCAAACTTCTGGCCCTATTTTCTCCAATATTTTCCAGTCTACAGACTAACTAGGTGTAATATTTGGAAGAATTATTGATGATGATATCAGTGAGAATGGCAGAGACAATATTAAACGTCTATTTGCGTGTATTTTATCTCATAGTAACTGATAAGATGTTCATATTTAATGCACATAGAAGAATATCTACAAGCACTAGGCCCAGCTAAAAGGATATTCCATAATTCTACAATATTTGTGTGAAAATAATACTTTATGAGATAGTTTAATTCATTTAATGCCAATGTTTTCCTTTTGTTCAAAATGATTATTTCTCTAGCTTCTGCAGGAGTTCAAACGTTACCAAGAATTAATCCAAAGGCCAAGTGTGAGAAGAACATTGATTGCTGAGAGAGAAAATCTATTGGGGTTGCTGAGAGAATATGCCCATAGTGTGAGTTTAGACTTTGGTTCAGGGCAGAACAGAGAATATGCCAGATTGTTGGATATGCCAGAAGTTATCAGTAACATATACTGGGTTCGTCAACTAGAGTATAAGGTAATTATGTATATTTTAATTTCAGAGAAGAAGAAATGGGATTCATACTGTTTGATTATAATGACAGTAGTTATATTTTTAACTGAATAATGTATATTTTACTGTACAAAATACAGTATGATAAAATAATGTGATCACTTTGAAAATCCAGCAAATATTTAGAGTTTATTAAGTGAAATATTTTTGTCAGAAGTATCTCATGTCTCTCAGTACACATTGTGATTTTGGATTTGACTGGATAGGCTGTGATATTATCAACATTCTGTTGTATGGTTTTGCATCTATTATGCTTTAATTTTCACAGATCTTAAAAGTAAACATTCTTCCTAGTTAATAAAAAATATACTAATGTATTTTAAATATTTTCAATATATTTACTTCTTAATATATTGTATATAGCTGAGAGACATTGAAAAGACAAGTGCCAAGCTCTTGAATGACTTGCAAGGTTATGCAGAGCTTCAAAAAGCAGTGGGGGAGGTTCTGAGGGACTTGAAAGAGTACCACACAGATCAGTTTGATAGCTGGACACGAGATGTAGGAGCTGCTGTTCACAACAAAACTCTCAGGTAAACTATCATACTGTTAGCACCCATCAAGAGTTCTATTTTTTTTTTCTAAATGCATTATTTATGATTATAAATTTCTGTATAATCTTTACATTAATTTATTTTAAATAAAAGCCAGTGTGATGTATTTTGTCTTATCCAACTTTGCTGTACTCCTGAGTTAGAAATAAGCACTGACAATTCATAAAGTAAAAACTCCTTAGGAACCGAGATGGATACATTAGTTTTCCTCTGTATTTGCTAAACCCATTCGATTCTTAATTGTGGTCTTCTGGATTGTGATGCTGTGTGGTCTTGCTGAGTAGTTACCAACATGTAGGAGAAAGCATTCACCTCCATCTTCAGGGTGAAGTGAACTACCTACACATATACCTTAAAATAGGCCACAACTGATTCATTCCACATTGTTATTAACTGTACATTGATGCCCATACATACTTATGTACATGTTACATAAACTCTACAGTTGGCATAGTGTCACTTAATAATCTGTAACATATCACCCTAAAGTTTTTGGTATTATTAATTATTAGTAGGAATTAGTAGTAGTCGCCCTCAGCGGACTAGTGGTTAGCATGCTCACCACTGGACCCAAGGTTTGTGGGTTCAAACCCAGCCGAGGTCGATGGATTTTTAAGGGTGATAAAAATCTATAGCACAACTTCCTTTGGAGGTGAAGTAAAGCCGGTGGTCCTATGTCCTAGATTTACAGCATGTAAAAGAACCTTATGAGCATGATACGAGATGTTTCATAAGCATAATTCAGTGGCCATTTCCTACCCATGTCTCTCCTGATTCACTGTTAGATAGCTCTGGCAGTCAATATCAGGATTGAGTAGAAATTGTACAGAGGCAGTGGGCTTGTCACTCACTACTCAAATGCACCTTACAATACTAATAAGGACAGGTTACCTTGAGCAACTGTCCTGGAACGGGCCAATAGGCCCAATCCTTGTAGTAGGTGATGATGATGAGTAGGATTTTAAAATTTCTCTAACTCGGGACTATCCTTAGAAACAAAAAGATGTAACATAAAGTTATTGTCATAAAGAAGTGTAAATTTGGAGGAATTATTTGTTTATACACAGTAAATCAGTAGAGAATCTATACTGAGATTTTTTTTGTGTTCAAGATTTAGTTTGATGTTTTAATAGATTATCTCTTATTGAGAGAATATCCTTTATTGCTTAACATTTTGAAATTTTCTTGTTAAGTGTGACAGTGCAGGTAGAAGTTTGAAATAGTTTGTTTTTTTAAAACCTCAGTTGTAGTAAGAAGATTTTGTATTGATATTTGCAGCTTGTGTACTGATGAACCAGTGGTTCATTTTGAGCAAGGCAAGTTGATGCATGTGAACTATGCCCCACGCCTGGTTGGATTAGTGAGGGAGGTGCGTCAACTCATTGTTCTAGGATACAAGATACCAATGAAAATTCAGGAGGCAGCAGATCTTGCAAAGAAATTTATGAGACAAGCCAAAGCTCTTGAACAGGTAAGTATTTTAATGTCTGCCTAACAGGCTATACTGGTTTTGATACTATTTTTATATTATATTTAATTGGATTAAAATATTGAATTATAAAAATTTAGAATTGATAATACACATCTGAAATGATTTGGGTACAATTCCACAGCTTTGTAAATGCTGAACATTTAGAATATAGAATATTCATAGATTGTCATTAGTTTTCCCTGTTACATATATGGAGATTATCAAGCATCAAATAAGTTACCTTCCTAGTAACAGGGTAAATACTTGCACTGAAAATTTTTATTGACTGTTCTGTTTGTGCAGTTGTTAACCTTTGTGATAGCTGGAGTCTTTTACCCCCCACACACAGACATCTTTAACACACTTTATTTAATTTATATGACATTTTTATAAATTATAATTTTATTCAAGTTCTGTTATTATTATTTTACACTATGTTTGATATGTGGTCTGGGATAGCTCAGTCATTGAGTGACTGGCTGTGTGTTGGTTGAATGACTAGGCTTTGATACCAAACAGGACATGGGTTATTTTTTCTTTACCACCATACCTAGTCTGTCACAGGGATCCACTGAACCTCCTTACCAGTAGGTACTGAGGGTTCTTTCCTAAGCATTAAAAGGATCGGAGTGTGAAGCTGGCCACTTTACCTGCATCTGATGTCAAGGTTAAGACTTTGTGGAACTTTACCTCTAACTCCACATACATCATCATTGTATTGTGATTAAGCACAGGAACAACTTTACTTTTGATACATACAAGATTGGTGAATTCAAGAAGTGTTACATAATTGAACCACCTCCCACTTGTTGCATCTGCATTCATTTCTTACCATAATCAAATATGTCATGTTTGTTGCCACTAATAATTATACAGGTGCCTTTGTGTTCATCCAAGTACATAATAAAAATAAATAACTTTTAAGTAATACTATGTCTTGATGGTTGTAGGTTGCTAACTTTCACAACACTATTGGCGATCGCATGATTCCATCTCAGAGACCAATGATGCTGGAGGCTGCTCTGGATTTGGCTCACTTAGTGCAGGAACAAAATGGAGTTACATGGAGTGATACAGTTGCTGTGGACAAGTACATTGCTCAATTGCAGACCACAGTTGAGAGGCTGTCGAGAGAAAACAACAAACTTGCCTCTTATCATGACCAAATCAGAGATAAGGTGATATATTTAGTCATATCTAAATTAGTCAAATAATATCACATATGACTCTCAAACAGCAAATTCAGATGTCTCTTTGACATATTTGTAAAGAATAAATTAAACCAACACCCAGTGTTTGACAATAACATGCTCCCACAGCAGATTTTTGACTAAGAAATTTTGTCCATGAAGTCAAGAAACATACTTATTTCATATGTCTAGCATACTTTGCAACTAATCCCTCCCCCCTCACAAAGGCTAGCCAGTGACATGTCACCTACCCCACTATGAAGAGAACTTAAAGTGGTGGCATATTGGCATATGACACCTTCCCCACTGAGGGGGTTAAGGAATTCAATTACTCATTCGAAAAATTGTTTTCCCAGTTATACCAGTATTTACTGAATTATTCATGTATCACCAGTTGATAGCTATGATACATTTAGGATTTGACGTTTTCACGGTGGTGAGTCTGAAGATGGTTGTCTTCTGGATTGTTGAGTACTCATCACCATGATGATGGAGGCAGCAAGGCTCTCTGAAACATCAGTAATCTTCTACCAGACTACATGGCACAACAGCCCAGAAGACAGCCATCTTATGATACATTTATTTGAATGTACATTTGTTGTAAATTTAATTTTTCTTGATATAATGTGGTTATTACTTGAAATTATAATAAATGAGTACAAGTAAAAGGTTTGGCTATCATTGTTGTGGAACATTGTGGTTAATCAAAAAATTAATTAACTTATTTTAATAACAGGATTATGATTTTTATGTTATATCCTTATAAAATGTCGCTAGCATTATGGATGTTTACAGTACTCAGTGAACAATCTTAGTTATTGGTTCATTACTTTTTGACAGTCTTTGATGTGTACTACATTGTGAAAATAATTCATGTGGGTATTTATAAATTAACTCAGGATTCATTTTTTGAAGTTTTCTTTCTACTGAAAGATTTTGGTTATGAACCCTGCCATGGTGTCATGTACCTTATTGTAAGAATTCTGACTTTGAAACAAAAGATTTTGGAAAGCTTAACTTTCAGTCACTGTAGTACTGGTACCTATGTTTGTTCACTGTTTGAATAACCCATCATAATATTAGCAAGTTATGCAGTAATCACAGCTGAAACATCCAAACGTCTTCTGTATTCATGGCGTTACCAAGTATCCTTTATGTTTGAACACTTGTAGAATGTGGTGCAGAAAGTGTATGTATCGCAGAGGAAACCTTTGGGACTGTATAGGGATAAAAACTGTGGGTGTACTTCATGTGTCTTGTGTACTGTATTATGAAAAATTTAAGTCTAATTTTAATGATCACTGGAACTGGTTACCTAAAATTATTATATATTATAGGTAATTATGTTAATGAACACTGACCTACTTCGACAACAGCAACAGTGGAAGGAAGGCCTCAAGGATATACGAAACATTATGAATCAAGTTGAAGACCAGGTTTGTAGATTCATAGTTGTGTTTGTCAAAAGAACACATCTATAATTATATTAGTGCAATCCATATTGTATGATGTGACTAGGTGCAGTAGAGTTTAGTATCCATTTCAAATGGGAAGGTGCCTAAAGGAATTTCTAGCTTAATGGTTTAGAGTGGTGTAGTGCAGAGTGCTGATACAGTATACAGGAATGACTTACATGGAACATTTTAATAACTTAACAAATTACAAAATTAATACTGTACCAGAAATGTAAACAGGGTTTCAAATTGAAATTATAAGCACAGAAAGTTTCTATGTATGGAATTTTGAAGCTAAGTGTTGGGGAAATAAAAATTTGGGTGAAATAAGACTGGAAGCTTTAACACCAACTATAAGTGGTAAAATCTTCTTGCATGATAATAAGCTCCAGATTGATATACTGATCAGATTAGAATATGTTATTATATTTGTAAGTTATATGTTTACATATGTTGGTATATTAATAGTTCAAAAGAACCAAAAACTCTGATCTAGGAACAATTGTAATGAATTACATTGTGGACCATAACCTAGACATTCCACAGCATCATCTTCAGTTAATGTAATTCGGTGAAAATGCACACATTATTTGATTGATCAGTTGCAGGGATTTTCTTCTAGGGTGGTTTGAAGGGTGGAGAACTTATAGTTATGTGTTGCAAATTCATCTACTTTTTAGGCTTTCTCTGAGCACAAGAAAAGAGAGAGAAATATTTTTACTTTGCTTATTAGGGCATGTAGACATCTGAGAGTTCCATTTCTGTGAGAACCTTTTTTTCCATACAATTGATGAACATTTTCACTACTTCTTATTTGTGACTGGAAAGTCAAATTACTTCAAATTATAACAAAAGAAGTGGTTTTTTAATAAAATCATTATGTAGCACTTCATATCAGTTTATTTTAAAATTTTAGGAAGTTGAGAGTGAATTTCTAATTAGAATCTGGAGTATTATAAACTGTGAAGGTTATTTATGCACAGAAGTTCATTTTTGGAAGAAGACATGATTGTGTATGGTGAATGATCTTTCAGAAATTCTCTAACATGAAGTCTTGGCGAGCACATTGGGATCATCAGCTGTATAAAGCATTAGAGCACCAATATCAAGTAGGACTTGAAGCACTAAATGAACATCTTCCAGAAATTAAAGTGGAGCTAATATATAGGTAAGTTGACTGTTGGCTAGTCTGTTTATGTACTGCTAATGAATATATAATGATAAAGACATATAAAATAATTTTGTTATTGTTACAGGCAGCAGAAGTTGCAGTTTAGACCTCCTATGGAGGAAATCCGGATGAAATACTATGGACAATTGAAACGTTTCTTAGCAATTCCTAATAATTTTCGAGGCGTCAGTGAAACTAATGAAGGTCTTACATTTCCTACCATTATTCAAAGGCAAGTATCATGAAGAAAATGAAATCTGAAAGAATGTTAATGTATTATATGTTGTGGAGATTATTAATTATTTTCTGTTGATTGTTTGTAGGGGGATTGCAGATTTTTACTTCATTGTTTGCTGTTATTTATCAGACCTCGGTAATTAATTGCCTGTGGTGCATAATAATATGTTTTTAAATTGCCTGCAATCTATTGCAGTTAATGATTATGGTAAAACTTATGTAATATATTATGAAACAGTATTCTTTTATTTCAGCTAGGAGCATTCAGAATTAGAAATTTGCAAAGAATGCATGTGGAGACTGTGTATTCAAGTATACATTACACCTTTTATTTTTTGTGTTGATGCAGGAATGGACATAGATTTGGTCATTTATTTGCCAAGGCTGAAGAATTATTTGGGCACTTGAATGCAGTGAAAGAAAAGTGGTTACAGTGGGTTGCGCTGGGTTCAGTTGATTTAGACAGCCTGGTTCACAAATATCTGCATACTTCTGATGACTGGGATCGTAACTTTCGAGCTTCAAAAACATGGAGTCAAGAAATTGCGAAGTTGCCAACGTAAGTTGGTTCATTGAAACCACTTACCCGACGAGTAAGGATAGAATTAACCCTGGTTCATCCTGGTTCTGGGTGCTTGCACTGTGTAAAAGTTGGCTTATTGATAACATTTCATAGGACAGTAGTGCCTCTCACCAGGGCTGAGTGGTTTGTTGGGAAAGGTTATCAAACATTCTCATAAATTATGTATCAGAAACAGTACCATATCTCCAAGTTTTATAGATTTGTTGCTTTCCAGGTCTGCATAAATGGTAACTGTTCAGAGCACTGCAGTTCACCAAGAGAGTCATGTTTGACAAACACACATGAAAGGAGAATAATTTTATAACAGGATTTGAACTTAAAGTTTACATTTATGTATAAACATTTAAATGTTAGATATCTGCTTGTTGTTGACAGTTACAACATTATCTACTAGAGTTGCATTTCCATTAGACAGAAATTGGTAAACAATGTTATTTTTGCCTCAGTGTGCTCATGAGAGAACTTACATTTTTAACTATCTAACTTCCAAATATATTAATACATTCAGATTTGAGCTTTAAGTTAATGTGAACTTTGGCTTATTGCTATGAGCTTCTGTACCAATGCAAGATAGAAATAGTAGTAATAAATATTTTTAGTCTATTAATACTTGTATTGTAGTTGATCAACTGCATTAATTCTTTAAAGTACCGATGAGAAGATTGACTGCTTCTCAGTGAGCTTCCTGCCAGTTCGTGCAGAGATTGAATTACACAACCGTCGTTACTGGGACACAATAGTTAGTTCTCTGCAGAGTTCCATTGTGAGGGATGTTGGAGTTATTGAAAAGTTTACAACAGAGTCAACTGAAATACTTTCAAGACAGCCACAAACCGTTGAAGAGATTGGTGAAGCAAATGCTAAATATGCTGAAATTATGAAGACTTCTTCAGAGGTAAATCTCTTTTTGTTAAACGGTGGCAAAATGTTGATCAAGGAAAGCTATATATAATAGTTATTATTATCCGTGTCATGCTATAATTAGAAACAGTTTACTTCTGCTGAATACTGTTGCAAACTGTATCAGAACATTTACAGTTCTTCAGAGAATATTTGTCATAGAACTTCATAATGAGTATCTGAATGTGAACTGATAGGGTATCAATTTTATAAAACACAATGTAAGTAATGTAGAGTTTAAGTGTGTAAGAATGACATTGAAAGTTTGTTGACTGACATGAATTATGAACAGTTAATATATATAGAATCTGTATCAATTAAAATGTTGAGAAAACCTTTAGAAGACAATTTTGAAAACAATTGATAATAGTCATTTATTATTGAATTGTTGTGTATTTACACAATACACAGTAAATTTCGAAGGATTGTTACAGTGTATAAAAAATATGTCAGCTTACAACTTATTTAAATGTGTGGTTATAAAAGACAGGGGATGTGGGGAAGATAAAATGTAATAATAATCATGAAATATGTAGGAAGTAAATCAGTGACAAATGAAAGTGTTAAAGAAATCAGAGAGAGAATAAGAAATGCAGAGAAATATTACTTATTAGCAAGGTGCATACTCTGGAAATGGGAAATACATAAGAAAAGGAACATAAGTCCATTTAAAAGTTACAGCTTGCTGATATTAATATATGATGCAGAAAGATGGACGTGAGCCAAGGTAGACTTTAGCAGAGGTGAGATTTTTAAGGAGTGTAGAAGGAAAACCAAAAGGGGAGAGAATAAGACATGAAAGATTTAGAACTCTGTGTTGAATGCAGATGCTTCTGGTGTTTGAAGAGGCTGACAAGAAGAATAAGGCCCTTGCAAGTTGGACCAAGGAGAGAGTGGAGCAAATCAGTCGCATGATAGCTCTTTGGAACAACTTTCAAGCAATGCTTGATAACCATCAGTATCTCCTTGGTAAACAGGTAAGCATAATTGTAATACCCTGAAATTGTTATGTTTGTGTACTTTGACTGATTCAAGATCTCTTTTAAGTTATTTATGAAAATGTTGGTGCCATGTATAGCATTAATTTATAATTTTTATGCACTTAAGCATAAGGACAATTTTTTTATCTTCTTCTTCTAGCTTCTTTCCATTTTAAGTGTGTTGATGGAATTGTCTTTATGAAGTCTGTAAATTTATATGATTTTACCTTCTGTAGAATCATGAAGAATAAACATATTTGGCTCTATTTGTAATTAAATGAAAGTGTTGTATGATCTGAAGCTTTCATGGTAGCAAAGTGTAATAAATTCATCTTGGGCTACCAGCCAGGTAAAATGGCTTAATGAAGAAAATGTTTTCTTCACCTTACACAGCTGGTAACCCAAGAAGAATTTGTTATAAATGAAAGTGTATTGTATCTCAAGTCTAGTGGCTTAGAGTTAGTTGTGTTTTATCTATTCCTAGTGCTGTGATAAGAATCAAGCGTACACACACAGTCATGACTGGTATTCACTCGCTGTTTATTGGCTAACTGATCTGTGTAACTTTATTCTTAAGCATATAGATTGAATAATTATCTATGTTATTTTAATAAGGAGAATTTAATTCCTGAAAATGTGTTTAACAAAAGGGCTGTCAGAACAACCATTAACTATTTGCTGGAAATGCATTGTTCTGTCTGCTCAGAACTTAGGGCTAGTATTTTATTACTACAAAATTTGGACTCAGCTGGTTCTAAGACAATGGAACTGATAAGAGGTACTAAGAAAATTGAAACTTTTTTGAAGTTAAAAATAAATTTGGTACATTCGCTTTATAAAGAGGTGGATGTACATACAAAGTACCATTTTTAAAATCAGTTTTGGGAAAAATGTGTATTGTATAACTTCTGAACAGAAAGTTCTTACCTGTCTGCTTAATGTATCTCATCATTACAGAAATGTATTTACTTACATTACCTAAACATATTTAAAGGAAAATGATATGTTGATGTTATATTAATCCCTGTAGGTTGAAGGAATTAAGAGTAACCTTATGACACAAGGTGAAAACCTCATGAGTGAAGTAGAGAAGTTTCAGTTGCGTTGGGAGCAACTGAAGCCTCGGGAGACAAGTCTTCAGGATGGAGGACTTGAGATCCTGACAAAGAGTCTCACTGTTCTTCGAGAAAAGAGGCAGGAGTGGCAGCTGCTGATGCAGACAAGAGAAAAGCTTCTGTGAGGATCTAACACTTGATGTGACTGTGCAAAATCTGGTGATGCAGTTTCATGTGAGAAATATGGAATAACTACATTTTGTTTGTTCTGTTCATTTTCAGGCAAGATTGTGCTAACTTTGGAATTGAAACCCCTGAGTTCTCTGTAATTGATGAAGTTGAGAGTGATCTCAAAACACATGAGAATATGTGGTCTCTCTTTGATGAATTCAACACAGGTAATTAACAACATGTAGAAATAATTGTGTCACAAAATATGACACATATTTTGTATTCTGATACATAGAATTAAAGGAATGTCACGTTAACAGTGAAATATATTTTACATTTGAATACAGTATTCTCTATTCACAACCACTCTTTCTTGAAAGCTGTATTCCTGCATAAGAGAATTTTATTACATTTGGTTATTGACAGAACACACACAATATATTGAAATATGCTGCTGATAATGACATTTTTATTTCTTGATGAAGGTCTGTATTTTATAGTGCAAATCTATAAAATAAATATCATAGTGTGTAACATAATATTTTAAGGGAAATTAAGAAAGTTTGTATGGCATTTGGAAAAAAATATAGTGTTTTAGAAATTGTCACCATCACCACAATTAACTACTACTACTACTACTACTACTTCCATCACCATTTTATTATCATTTTTTGTTATGCATGAAAATTATTGCTTGTTTAATTTCTGTAGGTATTGAAACTATGTCAAAAGAAGAATGGATCATCTTTCGCAGCAAGAGCTACAAATTTGAAGAATTTGTACAACATTGGCAAGAGAGACTTAAATCTGGTGGTCAGACTACATCCTTAACTGTTAGGTTATTACAAGAAGTTGAAAAGTATAAGGTGAATATTATATGCTGACAAGTCATTCTCTTTGGATACAGCAATAAAAATACTATTCAGAAGCTGATGATGATATGTTGTGAATAATAGGTGTAGAAGGTTACTTTAACTTTTTAAGTGTTATTGAAAAGATATATTTTTATCTTATCAGGTGTCTATGAATTATTTATGTGAATTAATTAAAATGAAGAGAACTGAGGCACTCAGCAATGTTAAGTTTAAAATATATACACTAGTAATAGTCGTTGAATCATCCATCATACTTCATCTCTTCCCACTGTTGTGAAATGCCATGAAGAATTCCCCAGCAGATGTGTTTTCCAACATGTTTATTTGCAATAAATAACTTAAACATCATAAAAGTAAAATGGTACTTAAAAAAGAGAGACTGGTACTTTTGTCACTGCAGTGGACTTTTAACAAATATGAATTTAAGTCATATGTAATACCTTGTGCCATATTGCTGTTTACAACATTACATGTTAATAAACAGTGTAGAGGTGTGTTGGAAAACAAGGTAAATTACACAGCAAAATATCATAAGAAATATGGTGTTCATGTGGTGATTATTTCATTATGTAAATCAATTCTTTTTTATCAAGTTTAAACTCTACATGCATAATTTGTAACAGTATACATGAGAAAACCTTCCAACAGGACAAGGCACTAACACACACATTTCTTTTTCTTCATACAACAGTAATTATCATGTTTACATTTTATTTTATGATAATTCCAGCCATATTCTTAAAAAATGTACTAAGTTGTGGATCAGGCTTGTTTCACCATTAGCTTTCATTACATTGTTCCTAGAGATTTTACAATACAGTGATAAACCAAACAATTAATTGTATACTGGGAACGACCCGTTCTTCAAGTGCCTGAGCACTGCGGGTCCCAACTTTTCATTGGCTTGATCTATAGACATTCGGTAGTACTCCTTGGACGAGGGATCGGCCCGCCGCAAGGCCTCTACCTGTACACAGGACAGCACAACGCGGACTAACATCCATGGCTTGAGTGGGATTCGAACCCACGGTCCCAGTGACCAAGCGGCACAAGGCCCACGCCTCAGACTACGCGGCCACTGCGGACCCCCTAATTGTATACAGAATAATGAAATACTGATGGTAATCCATGTTCATATTACTGTGTTGACTTGTTAAAAGTGAACAATACAGTTAGAAACTTCAGCAAGTATTTCAGGCATATACTTGTAACTGCACTTGTAGGTATAGTTTTTATTTGATTAGTAAATTTTTTCTGTATTTGTGTTTGTGTAGGTGGTACTCCCTTCACTGAAGTATGTTCGTGGAGAAATGTTCAGTGACAAACACTGGCTTGAAATATTTGGAATTCTTGGGATGTCTAACAAGTCAGTTGAGATGCTTACTTTTGCTGACTTTTTAAATGTCAAGGAAAAGATAGCTGCTAATGTCGGTGCCCTTCAGGTACGTATATATTTCTATTACGTGAGTTCACAGTTTAAAATTTCCCAAGTTATGGAATTTCATAATTTTAATTTATGCTGTCTGTACATACAGTGAATGTATACATATCATACCTCCTAAACAACTGATCATATATGGATGATATTTGTCATTTGGGGTTCTGTTCTGAAAGTTGTCATGCAAATTGAATTTGGTTTGTAGGAATCACAAAGGGAAGGAACAAGATAAAAGGATAATTCTGACTGGATTTTAAAAACCTTTTTAAAGTATCATTCAAGAGGAAAAAAAGAAGTTTATGAAAACATCTGGAATGACACTTTCATAATACCTGTAACAGGTGTCAATAGGTCTGCTTTTGCAAAGGATGATGTGATTGTGATGATGTTGAAACACATGTACTGTAACTTCTACTTTACATGGAACTCAACTTAATCTTGAATTAAAATTGTTTAATTTGTTTTAAAAAGGTGATTTAAATAACATGATCTATATTTTAAACAGATATTGAATGCATGAAATTGGGTAAAATGGATATAAAAATATGCTTAAGATAGAGACAGAGGGAGAGATAGATCATAAAAGAAAGAAACTTTGTATGTAACCTTTCAATAAAGATTAAATTAATATCAGCGTTTCGGTTTTATGTTTGAAATGCATATAATGCAATTTGTTTGCTTTTGTTAATGAATTTTTTCTAGAATCTGAATGCCCGTGCATCTAGTGAGATAGTGATCAGGCAAGCTCTAGGAGAACTAGACATCTGGGAAGTGGAAGCTAAATTTTTACTCACTGAACATAAAGATTCTCAAGGAATGTGTGTGATGCTTATAAAGGACTTCAAAGACATTCTGAACAAGGTACAAACACAAGAAGAATCTGAATTTTATTGGTAATTATAATATATTCTTAAAATATTGGAAGACAAACAAAGCAACTTCAGGTGCAACAGCATAATTTTATTTGTATATTCACATTACTGTTTTTCAACTATCCCAGGTTGGTGACAATCAGTGTTTGCTTCAGTCTATTAAGAATTCTCCTAACTATGAGAGCTTTGTTGATAGAACTTCAATTTGGGAAACAAGATTGGCTGATTTGGATGAGTACTTACATCACCTGAATCAGATACAACGCAAGTAAGTAAAGTTCTTTATATTTATAAACTGCAAATTTTTCTGACGTTTTATGATTTCAATATCTGCTGTGCACATTAAGGTAAATCATTGATATTTAACTTCAGCTTTTATGGTAGTTTTAATCTGAACTGGACAACTGGTATATTAAATATGTATGTGTTTTAGGCTTGTACAAGCTATTTCAAGATATCTTTCTTACTGTTATTTTAGGTGGGTGTACCTTGAGCCTATATTTGGGGCTGGAACATTGTCACAAGACCAGGCCAGATTCCAGAGAATTGATCATGATTTCCGCTACATTATGGGAGATATTGCTCAAGATAGCAAAGTAGTGTCCCTCTGCAGAATCAGCAACCTCCACCAGACTCTGAACATGCTGCTTGACCAGTTGTCTCGATGTCAGAAGAGTCTGATTGATTTCCTTGAAGTAGTTATTTGCATTGATATTAGCACATTGCAATTATGTTTTCTTTAATTCTTTTTTAAATAGTGTTTTCTCCTGAATTATAGATATAGTGGGAAAATATAATACAAGAGATGTCATTTTATTATGCTGTCATCAGATAACAGCAGAAACATAAGTTATGTATCTTGGCTATTTATAGTAAGGACATTTTTCCTAGCATAATTTTCATTTCCCACGGGTCTCTATATTTTAATTCTAATCCCCTCCTCAGTATCCTTATTCTGTCCATGGACTGAGCTGTAAACATGCAGTAACATGTCAGGATATGTTCATCACAGCCATGTCCCTGTGCAGTGTGATTTCATTGAGATATGAATACAGCTTTAATACTTTTGGATTAGGCTGTTACCATGAACTGCCCTATCAACTTATTATTTTGATATCTGCAGTTATATGTATGTTAAAACTTGTGCTGTGGGACCAGTAAAAATTTGTGTGCAAATATTGTGAATTAAGGAGTTTTTATAGATGCAATTCATACTATTTTCATTCAGAATTACTTTTCTCTGCTTTGCTTACTTCTGTATTGTCAGTGACCAGAAGACCCAAAATGGAACTGTAAACTATTATGTTATATTTAGCTGAATTTTGCAAAATTGTAGTAGACTTGTTATTAACTTGACATGGCCTGCCTTGCTGCTGTCTGTTAAATCATATACACAACAGTGCCATTATTAACTTTGAATCCTTGCTGGTATTCTTTGACCACATTCAGTGTGTTTTGTGGTAAAGTCAGCTTTCCAGCATCGAAGTGTAATGCAGCAACTGCTGTACCAAGAGGAGGTGCGTGTAATGTGCAGTGTTAAATAAAGTAGGATTATGTCAGTTACTGAGATTGATCTTAGACAATGACTACATTTAAGCAATGTTAAAAGACATGCAGATAGAATGTATCCCTGCACAGTAAACTTCTGCAGTAACATATTGGCAAACTGTGATTGAGTTTAAATGTTTAAAATGTTTTCAGGAGAAGCGGTCTGTGTTTCCAAGATTTTACTTCCTGGGTGATGATGACTTACTGGAAATACTGGGTCAGTCCACAAAAGAACAGGTGATCCAGGCCCATCTCAAAAAATTGTTTGCTGGAATCCTCACTGTTGTGTTTGATGATGATGGCAAAAACATTATGGCTATGAAGTCACTGGAAGGAGAGGTGGTACAACTCTGCAAACCTGTCGGACTCACTCAGAAAGTCGAGGTAGGTCCACATGTCTCAATCTCATTTCTGTGGTAATGAGATGCAGTTACTCATTAAAATTAACAGTTATGTAACTGAACCTGCAATAAATAAAACATTGCACTTAATGAAAATTAAGAGAATGATTGGTATGTAAATTTATTATGTTGATACTTAGGAAATTAAAATATTTAAAGATTGTCTTTTTTAATGATAAAGATTTGTGTTCCATTTTTTATGATTTTATTAATAACTTGTTCCAGTAGTACATCACAGCTGGCCACTAACCCTGAAACTCTAAATGAAGGCTATTACAATGATTAGCTGAGGGAGATACGTTGTTCGTAGTTATGTCTGAAATTTATCTGGTATAATTAAGTTTTACTAATGTAATATATTTATAAAATGTAAGTAAGTTTTAAATTCTGTGACTGTGTGGTATTATTGATCAGCATTCCTTTGCTGCCAAATTGTTGAATGAGTATGGTAACTTAAGTAGTAAACTGTTACTGTTCTTGGCACAATGAAGAATGTTCCAAATTCATGCCAAGATGGTACTGATACATCTGGTCAGATTGTTCCTGACCTGGTAATGAAAAAATTAATGTAATGTGGACAGAAAGAAAATAAAGTGACATTTATGCTTTAATAAAGATTACTTTAAACATGTCTTTTTACTTCTTTCTATTGTAATTTCAGGAGTGGCTGAGTAATTTAGCAACTGAAATGAAAACAACTCTGAAACAGCTTCTTCTAGATTGCCTGGATGACATTAAGAAACATAATTCAGGAGCTGATCCTCTGAAATATCCATCTCAGATTCTGTGTTTAGCTGAAAGTATAACATTTACTGAAAGATGTGAAAAAGCTATTTATTCTAATAGTCTGGAAGACCTTCTGTCTTCATTAAAGGTATGATTTTTCCAGTTTCACATTAAATTATTTTCATTATCATGTCTAAAAGACATTATACCAAGTGTATAACAATATATACTTTCCAAATGAAAGTTTGAATATGCATATATCCACATATTCACATACCTAAAAAGAAGAAAGGAAAACAGAAGCCTTTGTTTTTATCAGAAAAGTGATGTAAATGTTATAAAATATGCAAATATAGTATAGAATTTCAGCTGAAGTTTGAGGTTAGGGAAGACCGACAGTTTTTGTGAAATATACTCACCAAAAATAATATTTTTACATAACCACTTTACTCTTCTGTGCACCGTTCAAAAGAAATGGAATATCGGTAATATTACTACATTTTTATAAGCGAAAGCATTCATATTTTTTTTGTGGAATATATTAATTAAAAAAGCCGTAGTTATATTATAGGTGTTATACCAGATGAATATATTAATATGTCCATTTTACGAGGCGCGTCCACAAAGTAAGTTTCCCACTCGTCTCACAGCTAGCAAACCTTATATTGCGCGAAGCGGCTGTGCGTACGTGATAGAGCAATGACGTAGCATGGCGCATGCACTAACGGTACTTCCCGCGTTCTTACAGTAGCATCGTTGCAGCTGTTGAAGATGGAGGTTCTTATTCCAGCTCCCGCCGACTGTGAAGTGCGGTCAGTGATAACGCTAGGCTTCACACGGCTCGACGGACAGCAAGTCTCCTGCAGGAGTTCAGCTGGGAGGTGTTTGATCATTCACCCTACAGCCCGGACCTCGTTCCCAGTGATTTCCATCTTTTCCTACCCCTCAAGAAATTCCTGTCCGGTCAGCGTTTTGAGAATGACAGAGAGGCGGAGATGGTTGTCACACAGTGGTTCCAATCCCAGGCGGCAGACTTCTACGACCCAGGTATTCAAAAGTTGGTCCCACGGTATGACAAATGTCTCAATTCCGGTGGCGAATATGTTGAAAAATAGCTGGACACTTGCTGTATCTGTTGCAATAAATATTTCCATGAAATTGTGTTTTGTTTCTGTAAACGGCCCCAGGGAAACTTACTTTGTGGACGAGCCTCGTACTTCAAGTTATTGAATGAGTCTAATCACGAATCAGTGAAGAAGTATGGGGCATGGAGGTATAACTCCACATATTCCTACACTTATAACTAAGTTAATATGAATGGGGTTATCTTCATGATTCAGTAGCTTTATCCTTAGTAGATGGCTGTGTGGGCCACAGAACTTGGCAAAGAAAAAAATTTGTACCCTCCTCAGTATGGTATCCCATGTGTCCAGTCCAGCTACCCCTGCTCATATAAATGTGCAAACACTTTATTAAAAGTCACAAATGAGATTAAAACTAATTGACTTTGTAAACCAGAAGAGGGATTAAGTACTTGATGCTCATAATTAAGGTCAACTCTGTTTGAAGTTTTGCATCATACTTTGTGAGCATTTGTTAAAAACCCTACATTTAATATTATTAAATTAGTCATATGCCAACAAAACACACATGATTCTAACAATTGGTGTCATCCATTCTTCTTCCTTCAGAACCCTAATAAAAAATGTTTGCATTCATCTCGGCTGTTTTCTGCAGTTTCACATGTAGATAAATTATTTCATGATATGTGAAGGAACCATTATTCCTGGAACAAATTTCCACATCATATAGTCAGTAATGTATATGCTGTAATATGATAAGGCTAAATAGTATAAAGACTTCTTTCCATGAATTTCAATGTCTTAAGCAACAAGAATAAAATTGTGTACATAAATATGTATCTTTGTTTTCCTTTAATTGAACAGCTTTTGTATTTGCTTTTAATCTTGACAGTCACAATTAGAAGCTTACACTAAATTAGAATTGGAGTGGGCTGATGGGGACATGGATGGTGATTCACTTGAGTTGGAACTGAAGCTAAAATCTCTGTTACTTGATACAATCCATCATATGAGTGTTGTGGAACACTTGATTGGTGTTAATATTTCATCTGCTCAGGACTGGCATTGGCAGAGACAGCTTCGGTAAGTGACACTACACACATAATATTCTGAGCGCTAAAAGTAAAGCCATAATGAATAGCATGGCCTTGAAAATGGTCAAGTACCACATTCGTACCTATCAATTAGTTCTACGGGATCTATATTCATTTTTTGTCATGATTTTATGAACTGATAAATGTTATGCGATCTGTTATTTACTTTAGAAAGATTTTTTTTTAATCTTGTCCATGCTCCACTGTTTTCAGCAACTGATCATTCATGATCCTTCTTGTTTGAACCATAACAAAGCAATATGAAACAGAATATCTGTCTGCATTTGAACAGACAGGTATTTTAAATTTAAAGTAGCCCTTTTATTGATTTAAATGGTGTATGTGTATGCTCTGCTTTGACATGTTACAGTATCATGAACATTGATGTGTAAGTGAAGAGAGAATTTATGTAAATTGGTTAATTTTGTGTTATGTAGGTTCTATATTCATAAGGATGGTATAGCTGTAGCCAGGATGGTAGATGCTGAATTTCAGTATACTTATGAGTATCAAGGAAATGCACCAAAATTGGTTCACACACCTCTGACTTACAAGTGTTACCTTACCCTTACACAGGTAAGCCCTTATCTCGTGTCATACTTGTTAGTCACTGTCCATCAGTCTCTAGTAAGTTGAATTTATCTAAGTGCAATAAGTCATAGATCTCTGATAAGTTTAATTTAGTATGAAAGTTAGATGGTGAATAACATATATGTTTTGTAAAGATGTAGATGCTTATAAAATGGAGTAGTTTAAAATATTCTGAGTTCAGTTTTAAAGTATATTTGTTAATGGAAATATAAGTATAAGAATATTACATTTTGTTACATTATTTTATCCATTAACTAAATGATATATTTATATTTAAGGGAATGAATATGGGCTTAGGTGGCAACCCATATGGACCAGCTGGAACAGGCAAGACGGAGTCTGTCAAGGCACTAGGAAGCCTTCTAGGTCGTCAAGTTCTTGTCTTCAACTGTGATGAGGTAAGGCACTCAAATATAATCTGGTAAGTTATGTTCTGATGAAATTATAGAAGGATTCTGTAACAGAATTATATTTTAGGGCCAGGGCTTTAAAATTATGGAAATTGTATCTTACAGTTCTAATCCATAGTCATTTTTAATGTTATTTTCCCCAAATCAAGGGTATTGATGTGAGATCAATGGCTCGTATCTTTGTTGGCTTGGTAAAATGTGGTGCTTGGGGCTGTTTTGATGAGTTCAATCGTCTGGAAGAAGCAACCTTATCTGCAGTCTCAATGCAGATCCAACCCATTCAGACAGCTCTAAAATTTGGCCATGGAACTGTAAAGCTTCTGGATGAAGAAGTGAGTAACAGTAATAAATTTGTACAGTATGTTTTTTTAGTATTTTAGTAATTTAATTACTATAAAAGATATCATTCATAGGACTTGATTGTATTAATCTTGTTTTATCTTGTGTTATTGGTCTAGATATTGTGTACGGCAAACTTTGGCCCTTATGTGTGTAGGATTCTAGAAAAACGGTTCGTATTTATTATTGTATTTCCATTAATACTTGATTCATTCTTATTTTTTGAAACCTATGTACAGAGTTTTTATAGAAATTGTTCCTAGTGTCTTGTATTATGTGTTGCTTTACTGACTACTGCTCAGCATTGTCCTACATACATTTAACTCTAGTCAAACAGCTTCATAAACATTTTACACATTTTCAGAAATAATTAATTTTAAACCTTGTGTTAAGTATATACTTTACCTAATATTTTAGATACCTCTGGATCCAAACTCTGGTATTTTTGTAACCATGAATCCAGCAGGGAAGGGTTACGGAGGAAGACAGAAGTTACCAGACAATCTGAAGCAGTTGTTCCGACCTGTGGTGATGTCACATCCTGACAATGATCTGATTACTGAAGTGATTCTTTACTGTGAAGGTTTCAAGTATGCCAAGTCCATTGGCAAAAAGCTTGTTGAAGTGTTTGATCTGTCAAGGTGCATAATTCTTTGGTTTTCTCCTTTAGTAAATTAGGGTTCAGTAAACTTTTCACTAAAATGTTCTTTAGTTGTCAATACCAGTCGCTATATTGTATATTTATTTTGATATTGACAGAACAGAACACAAGTACAAAAACCGTATAGCCTTGTTTCTTATGCTGCAGATACAGAACTGTTGTTACAAAGTTATTCACACTGCACTTAATTTTGTTTTATATTTGCTGCAGTGAAGTTTGTTCAGAACCAAAGCTATAGATCTTAATAAGGTCTGTGTTTTTTTAAGTACACAGTTTTGTATGATGAATTGTTTCTGAGAAACTCATTAAAGCTTATTTTGATTTAATGTGAAAAAAGTATTTATATTTCATTGACAAGAAACAAGATTACATTTATGTGGTGAATTTCACTTTTGACTGTAATACCCAATTTTACTGGAATTCAGTATGCAGTTTAGGAGATGAAACATGTGGATAGACAGACAAACATAAGCTACTGATTAAACTTTCATTTGTATGTTCTGTGTTTAAAGAATACATAAAAACCGTGCAGCCTTGGCTAAATCCTAACCTGCTAGATTTATGTTACCTTAGCTGTATGGTTATAAAGACAAACAGATTTGGACTGCAGTTCTGAAAAATGACAAGGTCTGCCCTCAAATGTCACTAAATTTTTAGATTAAATAAAAACCTTTGTTACTAAGAATAGAATTATCTGCCCGGAATTCGGAAGAAACCCTGATGATTATACCTTATTACAAAGGATGAGTTATTATTCCCTCTTGTAAGGTTCTTTATGAATTCTTACAGTTGTATTCTACTTGTTATTGTTATAAACATTAACATATATTTTAATTTCTGTGCTTACAGGAAGCTACTGACAAAGCAACAGCACTATGACTGGGGTCTGCGAGCCTTGAAAACAGTGCTTGGGGGTTGTGGGAGTGCGC
>NW_019059654.1:415088-454416 GCF_000696155.1 Zootermopsis nevadensis | reverse complement strand
TCCAAGCTGACATTTGCTGATTGTGCTCGCTTTGATTCTCTGGTTCATGATGTTTTTCCTGGTGTTCAGTTCACTAGTTCTGGTTATGAGGAGCTCACAGCAGCTCTGAAAGAAAGTTGCAGTGACTTAGGATTACTGTGCAATGAAAATCAAGTAAGGCATAGTTACTCAACCTGATATTAACACATGTTAATTGATATTTAAGAAATTAAAGTGAAGTGTATAATTCATTACAAATCTTGCATTGTAGTTTGATTTAAATGAAATAAGAAAGCAATGCCTCAGATTATAAACTCACTGCCTGACTGCTCATATACTAGGTACTGTAAAATACAGTATAAGCAAACCAGTAATTTTAAGTGAACGTTTGTAGCAATGCCTGTGAAGAAGATAATTATGGATAAACCAGAATGCCTATAAATGTTCACAGCCTAAATTATTGTACTATTCCAGCATTAACACAGTGGGGCTGATAAAAACTTTGAAAGTTTCAGTTCAAAGCATGTTGTAGCATTATATTGAGAATGAAGTTGCATATCTTATTGCTTGACTGAGTACAAAACCACTGTCATTAATGTTATATTTTGATGGGGCAGTATTTCAGTGGAGTGGTCTTACAGAAATGGCTATTGTGTAATTTGTGAACAGATGAAGACTAAAAAATAGTATCTGTACTTTACTTTGTACATATTTGTGTTTCGTGCACTGTAGATATATGAAACCATGGGAAATTGTCTTAGTTGCCTGGGAAGCAAACGATGTATTTATCAAATCTCTTTTGTTACAGTGTATAATGTGAAGGTGTGTCTTTTCAGATGAGAAAATGCCTAGAGGTATATGAGCAGCTACAGCAAAGGATGGGGGTTGTGATTGTAGGTCCATCAGGATCAGGCAAGAGCACATTGTGTCGCCTACTTAAACATGTAAGAAGATTTTGTGTGTCATATGAAACAAGTAGGAATACAAACAGTAAGGTGCATCCTGTGTAAATATTTAAACCTTTTACAAAATTCTGCCCTCTTACCTTTCATCGTTTAACTATATCTTCAGTCTGTCATTCCTTCAACTTTGTAATTCTGAAATTTCCCTCCAAAACCCTGTTCTCTTTTCCAGAGTCAAAATGGAACACTTGTGCCTGACTGACTAATTAGCTTTTCATATCCCTTCACTGGGAACTTATGTTAGCTTGCTGTTTGTGACTGAATTCTCTTAACTCCACTTCTCACTAAACTCACCTCTCCCTGTATATGAGTTCACAACTTTTCCCATGATTCCATATTTAACTTTGTGGTCTTCCTTGTATTAGTTGTCCTTTACAGGACTACCATATCAACAAAAAGTCTGTGACCAGTGATTCCACTGGTCAGTACAGAGCTTTTAACCTCATCCACAAGGTCCTACAAGCCCATAAAGGGTTAAACTATGTGTGCTGAGTTATGTTATCATTTTGCAAATAAATTGATACTTTGTTAACTTGCCAGTGACAGAGAATGTCTTTTGAGTCTGCTTCTTTGGTCTTAAAATGCATTAAAGTACTAAATAAATACTGTACATGCACTTATTTCATAATAAATCTGGGGTGTAAACAGTAAGTAGGCCAGAAATAGGCTACCAATCATACCTGTTTTATGGTGTGCAGCCAACAGATGTTTTTCACTGACTTCTAGAATTAATTGTGTGTGGGGTAGGAATCAAATATTATGGTAAGTGAGCTAAAAATATTCTGTGAAAGTGGTAAGAGTAGTCATGGTGGTTGTAGTAGTGGTAGTAGTAGCAGTAATAATAATAATGGCCAGTAGTAGTAATTGGTTTTTAGTTGTGTTATAATTTGTATTTCAGTCTTTGACAAAGATGGGCAAATCATTGAAGCAACACACCATGAATCCAAAAGCGATGCCTAGAACACAGCTGCTAGGACAGATAGATATTGATACCAGACAGTGGACAGATGGTGTACTCACATTGAGTGCTCTGCAGGTATATTCTGAACCACCAGGTGAGACATTTTGTTGTTTTGATCATATTTGTGAATTATACCTGTAGCATATTCTGCCAAAAGAACTGTTGTCTTCTTGGCTTGGTGTATTTATGTGGGGTTTCTCTGAAGTCCTTATTCTCACAAGATTCAGCTGTAATAAACTTTTGAGGCCAGCCCAAATTAGAAGTGGTGCCAACATGTAGGAAGATAAGCTGATTGAAATTGTGTGCCTCAGACAGGAGTTGCAAGCAATGGAAACTGAAATATTTACTACTGGAGGAAGTGAGGATTAAGGCTATAGACATTTTGAATATGTTTTGATCATTCTCACTAGGCATGAGATAAATGCTCTCTGTAGCAGGTATGTTTTTGTGGTATTTTTGAAAGACTCAGAAGTTACATTGTTCTGTATTGATTCTTGTCACAGATGTACATTCTTGGATTGTGTGTGATGGTGATGTGGATCCAGAATGGATTGAGTCATTGAATTCAGTTTTAGATGACAACAGATTGCTGACACTGCCATCTGGTTGGAGAATCCAGTTTGGACCTAATGTCAACTTTGTGTTTGAAACTCATGATTTGAGTTTTGCATCACCTGCAACAATATCTCGAATGGGAATGATTTTTCTCAGGTTTGCTGTTTTTTATATACTAAACGAACACTGTGTGATACTATTCATTTTGTTTTTACTTTAGTCTTTTTCAAATTTCAGTGATGAAGATATCAATGTGATAGGCCTTGTTTCTGCCTGGCTCAAGGGACAGAATGAGTCAATTCTTAGATTTTTGACACCACTGATTGAAGATTATTTTTACAAAGGTAAGGCAGTTTATTTTCTGTGGCATTTGTTATTGACAATTTTATCCTTAAGATATCACATCATATAATTTGTGTTGTCTAACAACTGTTAATTTATATGGAAACGTTTTTTTGTCAGCTGTAGAGATCCTGTAATGAATTGTATGCATTATAATTATAGTAATTATTAAATATGTATTACAGCCAAATGTAAAATATCCCAAAATATCAAGCAATAAACAGCATCCACAACTGTTTTATTATCACTATGAATCATTTTTACCCTGCGAAGTAACATATTTGGTACTTTCTCAAGGTTGGAGCTATCACATTGAAGGTATACTTCAAGTCAGTGGGTAATATTTTTAAACATCCTTGGAATAATTTCTTTGCTTCCAGTTTTATGAACATATAGTGTTATTATTTCATTAAAAAATGCAAAATTATGTTCTTTTATTCTGAAACACCAAAGGAGAATGCTAATATATATTTTCTTCTCCTCAGGAGTGAATTGGGTTGTGCAACAAGGACAGATGGTGGTCACTATGTCACTTGTTGGTGTAGTTCAGAATGGACTGTCTCAGCTGCATGGAGTAACCAGCAGGGCTCACTTTGCAGTGGCTCTGATCAGAGGTCTTGGTGGAAACCTGACCCTTCCCAGCAGGGAGGCTTTTGCAAAACAGGTATAATTTGCTGGTGCCAGAGCTGAGGGTTGAGACTCTTTGAAGAGCCATCTCTTCCACTTCAAGAAGGGCCACAACAAACATAGAAGCTATAGGAGGCTATTTTGAACAGTTATTGTAATTAGTGTTGTAGTAACTGACCATGATAGTTGAGCATTGTTTTTGTAAAGCAATGCACTATATGTTTGGAACTTGTAAAGTAATAGGGTCAAAGATAATGACCATAGATTTCAGAATGCAGATGGGTTAATGTGTACTATACTGTATGATTATGCTGTTCATGCCATCATCATCCATTTCATGAATAACATAAAAAGGAAGAATTCTTCTGAACAATTTTACAGGTGAAGGCTGTATCTAGGTTTTTTCTTGTCATCTTAGGTGTTTGAATGGACAGGCGAATATGTTCGTGACCCTGCTCGCCTGCTGTACAGCTATTACAACCCACAACGTGATTGTCTGGACACATACATGATAAACCATGAAAACACAGAACTCCGTCTTGGAGTAACTGGCTGTTTTCTTCCTCTCATCATGACTGCAGATGTTAAACGAACACTGGACATTATTGGTCCTTGGCTGCATGTTGATACACAGCAGCCATTCTTGTTAGTAGGACCACAGGGCTGTGGAAAAAGGTAATTCTGGCCCTTCTTCTTTTATGTGAACAAGGAAAGGGCTACTAGAATCCATTTCAAGATTCAACATTTATTGAAAAATCTTCTCTTATGTCTCCCAAGTTCAAGAATGAATGGATGACAAAAGACTGTCCAAAAAGTTTAAATTTCATGGAATATCTGAACAAATATCAGGCAGAAAGATTACCTCTTTTTTACACCCAGTGACAAAAATATTGAAATGACTGAGATATTGTTTACACGAAGCTTTCATTGTCATTGCATCAGTTATAAACACTGAGTTATAGTTGCAGTGTGATCTGCAGGATTTCTTCAGCTGAGACTGCTTTATAATTATCCCTTCAAAAGTACAAGCCAACTAACCAAAGTTTTGGATCTAAAGTGATTTGTATTATGTTGAGCTCACTGCTGTGTCATAGGCAGCATATTAGTGCCAGAGTCTATTTTGTTTTTTAACAGTTTGTTTATCTTTGTTATGATTACCATTCTTTTTCCTATAGAAAAATGTTAATCATAAAATTAGTTCTGTGCCATTGTTATTCTATGTGACATCCCATTCTGTCACAGTTAGCTTAAACATAACCTAACTTAACTTCATTTAAACTTAGATATCTAGTGTATAGTTTTTGTTATGATTGTTGTCATGAATTACAAGAAATTTGTCTTGTTCCTTCACTATAGTGGTATTTCTCAAAACATGGGTGGCAAGAGAATTTGCTAATGTTTCAGCATTCTCCTGAATCATTGCTTCAGCAAGCTGAGAGCGACTGAGTTGGCAACCATTCATTGCAGTGCTCAGATCACTCCTCAGCATGTTCTTCAAAAACTGAGTCAGGTATGTAAAAAGTGGTAAAACTTGGAAATGTGTGTGGACATGCAGGGTGATCATGTCCATATGCTGGTTGTATCAATTCATTTACTAATTTTAAGCACTTTTTATCAAACCATGGTTAATTTGTAATATATGAAATTGTTAATTTGGACTTTGTCCATTGTTTAAACTATAAAATTGTAAAACTACAGTGTTTCAGAAGCTGGATTATTATTTCCTTATCAGTAACAACAATTGTAATGCTCTTTAAGAGATGGAACATATATTTGCTGCAGGTATGCATGGTGATCTCAAGCAACACAGGACGTGTGTATCGTCCAAAGAACAGTGAACGTTTGATCTTGTACTTCAAAGACTTGAACCTTGCTAGACCTGACAAATGGGGAACCAGCATGCTTATTGCATTCCTTCAGCAGGTATAGCAGAATGTATTTTTCTTACTGGAAATATAATTGATTATATTTCAAGTTGCTAAGTCATTAAATGCCAAACACAAATTTCTTCAGAAGATGGCTGTCTTCTGGGTTCTAGCACCATCATTTTTATGAAGACAGCAAGCACCACTGAAATGTTAGTAAACTTCTACCAGACTACATGGCTCAATCCAGAAGACAGCCATCTTCATACACATTGCTGTGAGAAACTGTTTTCCTTCATAATACCCATTGCTGTAAAAGTAACACACTGTTTACTATACTGGAGCACTCATTTCAACTTATATCATTTCATTTATCATGATAGTTTATCTCCCCCCTTCTTGCTTGTTGTTAAGTATCAAGGTGTATTATTTTAATGTTTTTATTTTGTACAGAGTAGTTCTGAAGTAAACAGGTGTGATATTTTATAATTTAACTGCAAAGTCAATGATTTTGAGTGTTGAAGTTTGCTTTCCAACAAGATAAATAACCTTAAGATTGGTGCAGATTAAATAATTGAATTACAATCTTTGGTGTAGAATGTAGGCCAAGACATTAATTTGTTTACTCAAAAATACTTATTTAGGCAGGACCCTGAATTCAAATTTTCTGTTAGCAGGTCATATAGTAGTAATGCTAGTTGAAGTCCTGCATGCAGAGCAACTTTCCAGATATTAAAATTTATTGTATAGTGGTAGGGGTTTAATCTTTGTCATGCAGGGGATTTAAATCCCTCATTACAGGACTGTTGTTAGCCAGACTTAATCTCTGGAGTTATCTGACTGGCCACATGCTATTATGTTGCATGACCAGCTGTATTACATTATCTGCATTGCATGGGTGATAAAGGTTAAATCTCCAAACTAAATGGCTGCTGGCATGGTATTAACTGTGAGGTTAATAGTTTGTTGTATGCTACTGTCATGTATGGCCAGGTGGACTATATATAAACTGCAATACATGGTTGATAAAGGTTAAAAGTTAATAATGGTTCAAAGGCACACATAGGTGCATGTAATTGTGCATCTGATTTGGGCAAATTGTAGTGTTGTTAGCGTTTATGGTGTGCATACAGAAGCAACTCCATGTAAGACTTTTTATTACAATTGACAGGTCATTACTTATAATGGTTTCTATGACAATAATCTCGAATGGGTGGGCCTGGAGCAAGTTCAGATTGTGGGCAGCATGACACAAGGAAATTCAATGGGTCGTCATTCTCTCAGTCCACGTTTTACCTCGATTATGAGGATCTATTCAATCAGGTACATTTGTAGATTGTAATATAAGGTATTTTAAGTTAACAAATACTGTTTTTATAATAGATGTTTGAGTTAAGTTTGAATAGATTGCATTGTAATGCCACCATTCACAAACATCTGTGTATTTGAATATATTATAAGTACTATTTAAATTACAAGGTATATGTTTACAATGGTTGGAACCCACTTTAAAATTATGAAACGGCTTTGCCAGACATTATCTACATGTCTCCCTAACTTGAGCATCATTTTGGAGTAGTGGAATCTGCTTGTAAGTTGATTATAGTTTCCTTACTTGGTAGCTCCAAAAACTTCATGTCAGGACCCATACCTCAAATTTACTGGCACTAAGAAGCTCTTCTTACATTTTTCTTTTAAAGTAATTTCCTGCAACTACACACTTCTCCTAGTGATTGTACAGATGTTTAAAACATGACACATGACCTGCCATAACACAGTCTTTGAAGCCAAATGAACCTCTGCTGCATCCTTGATATGACAGGTCTTTAGTCAGTTCTTTTTCTGTGGAAAGAGATAAATGATTATGCAGCATTATAAGGAGAGTACAGTGGGTACAGAAGAAACACATCCTGTTTATTATACGAAGATAGGTGACATAGTTCATTTAGGGACATAGTTTGTCCTCTTTAAAAGTTTGTTATCTTTAAAAATTTACTAGATTCCGTTTTCAACATACTTCCTTTATTCATACATCAGTGGGAAATTTAATTTAGTTATTACTTTACTGGAGTTTATCTATTCTATTTATCCATTAGTTAAATGATTAACTTACTTAAGATACATTCTTTGATTAATTATATTGTTTTGTTTTTTCCAGCTATCCAGAGCAAGATGAGCTAAAATCTATATACACTATTTATATGTCCAGCATCTTTGGTTTGTGTCTGCCTAAACATGAAATATTGAAGTCCTCAGCCAAAGTTGCCAACCTTACAGGATCCATGATCAAAATTTATGATGAGGTACTGGAGAGAGAGAGAGAAGTGTGTGTGTTTTCTTTAATGAATATGTCCAGTACATTGCGGAGTCTCATCCTGTTTAGGACATTATGTTTTACAGTGTAGCAGTTTGTAAATTGCAAATGATCACAAAGTGTGCAAATGAACAGTTTACATATGGTATGACAATATGAGTATCATATTGATTGAAGATCAGACATCATACTGATTTTTTGTAATTTAGTAAGTTATTTGTATTTGCACTTAATTTATAGTTATCTATGTAAGTTTACTTTCTCCTCCCATGTGGGAGGAGCCAAGGCCCAAGGCTGTAGTGCCATTGGATGGATGGATGTAATCTTACTTGGTTTCTTATTTAATATGTCTCAGAATATGGTAGCAAGTACACTATTTTAACCTTAAGACATTTTCTGTGTTTGGTTGGATCACTCTGATTATATTGTTTTATTTGTACTTTCTTTCTATATGCTAGAAATAATCATGCTTTTTTCAGGTTAGAAACACATTTACTCCAGTGTGTCAGAATCATTATATTTTTACACCTCGTGACTTAACTCGGTGGTGTTTAGGATTTCTTCGTTATGACCTTAAAGAGGATGAGCATTCTGTCAACTTAGTGCTTGAAGTAAGTGTACTTACCAAATTACTTGCTCACTCATTCAGTTCACACACTTATTATCTTATATGCATTGATGTTAGAGAATCTTTGTCAAAGACTGAAATAGACCTAAGTATATGATTCTGACTCTCTTTAGTGGAAGTAATATTTGAGAATGAACATGTGTTCTGCTCAAGAATACACCATGTTTTCATATACACAGCTGGCAGAGCAGCTGTCTAGCGATCGAGTGACTTTGGCTTAAGTGTCAGGGGAGGTTGGGAGTGTCTATTGCATGGGGGTGACTGCTTCTGATTTTGTATTTGTGTCATAGTACATGGTTGTTGTTGGGTTGTGTTTTAAATGGTACACATGTACTATGCCTTAGTAATTACTAGGTGGGGGTGAATGGTCAGCATTACACCTTTCTCCTCAGAGAAGACATCTTCACCACCTGCTGTATACAAAATTTAATGGGCACCATAACTGTCAAGGGGAAAAATCCCACTTCTCCTGCCAGGAACCAGTGCAGTAAACATAAATAATAACTATGTTTGTGGAAAGTACAACAAATACACATTTGTTATGCTTTTTATTTACTAATTTTAAATCTATGTTTTGAAATTCTTTTGGTTAGTGAAACAAAGCTTGAAAGAAATAGTTAAAATACTGTAGCATGTTCAACAGCCTTTTGTTTATTACTGTTACATGTAGGCATACTGAACTCTCATCCTGTCAATTTAAAACGAAAATGCATAAACTGTATTCTTTCACCTGAAGAGGCTACACTATACTGATGGTACTATGTCATTTTTTCAGGTCTTGGTTTATGAATCCATGAGGTTATTCCGTGACAAGCTGGTCTGTCATGAGGATCGCTCTCAGTTTGATTCTATCGTTACTAGAGTTCTGGAGTCTGAGTGGAGCAGAGATTCATTAGTGGAGAAACTTTCTGGTATTCAAGTGTATATGAAGTTTGCAGATATGTAATTTGCAGTATTATTTAAATAGTGAATCATAATAACTGTCATATGAATTAAAACTGTATTAATGATTGTCAGGAATGTATTATGTCACACGGGGTGATGACTCAATATCAGCAGGAGCTCCACTGCCACCATTTGGCAAGCCTCTTGTAAAAATGGAAGCAGCAGATTGGACTGTCTTGGTAGAAAGAGGCATTGTACAGTTTGGTGAGGTCTATTTCTTACATCTATATCATAAATATATCATGTATAGTTAATAGAGATCATTAGTATAATAGCATATTAGAATCTTAACTTGTTGGAAGAGATTAAAGATAACATACAAAGAATCTGTGTTAAATATAGATTAATTTAGATATAATAATTGTTTAGTATTCAGATGTACTTTATTAAATTAGTATATAAATAATGAAATGAAATAAGTATGTAAACAGAATATTGAATTTATAGTGTTACACTTGTACTACTATAAACACCATACTGTATGTATTAGGAAGTGAACAGTGATGGAATTTCCCTTGAGTGAATGATGAAGTATATGAAAACCTTAGGTTCTCTAGTCATTGACTAGAGATTCAAACTGAGGGTCTGTTGAATTCAATGTATGTGAAACATGAAACATCACTTGTCAGAGTAAGAAATACTCCACCCTCTCTCTCTCTCTCTCTCTCTCTGTTACCATGTTCTGAATTTTTCTTCTCAATTGTATGTAGCCTTAATTTCATATTTACATTGACAGGAATAATCTTTTTGGTGTTTTATTATATGAAAATTTTGTTGTTATTTAGGTAGGCTACCAATTTATTGTTTATTTTGTAAATGTAATAAGGTATTGTTTTAATGGTGTCATTTTTAGGTCGAGAAGGGCAGTCATTGGATCTCATAGTTTTCCAAGAAGTACTTGACACAGTGGCTTGTATAGACAGAGTACTATCTGCTCCTCATGGATCTCTCTTGTTAGCTGGGAGAGCTGGTGTTGGAAGAAAGTCAGCTGTGCGAATTGTTTCAGCTCTTCATGGAGCTAAATTATTTTCCTTGAAAATGGGAAAGGCATATAGCTTGAAGAATTTCAAAAATGATTTGAAATCTGTAAGTTTAACTTCATGATTTTTATTAGATATATAGAAAAATGCATTTTTTAATTCATTATAACAGTGTGATTTTAAAGATTTGAGAGAAGGAAAAGTATGCAGAGAGCTAAAATTAAAATTATAACAGAATTTATCAATAGATGTTACTTCTTATATTAACACAAAGCAATCACCAAACAACCCCAGAACATCAGTAGTAAATACAGTGCTGATAAATGTTTAGTGTATCAGGAATGAACTTAAATTGAATAAAAGTCCAAAAATATGCACACGAAAAATTTAACTAATAGTTAATAGATTACTGATCTTGAACTGTGATTTTGTTGTTTAGTGTTTAAATGTATATTATATAAACATTTAATATGATTACCTTCTTTAAAAAAATATTTATGTAAATGTATACTGTGAGAAGCAGTTTAAACAAACAATTGACCATATGAGATTTAAGTTTCATATGGTGGTGAAAATGTCTGTGTTGGTCTTCTGGGTTTTGGCACTATGTTGTCTTGTTGGCAGATACTAGTTTTTTTGCGAAATGTTGGTATCTACCTAGAAGTCCACACACTGTCACAACCCAGAATACTAACAGTGACACTCTAACTAGCCCGCAGTGCAGAATGTCTTGGGTTTGAGTCCAGTGTAGATTTATCTGAAGGCCTTTTTTCCCTCATCTGTTACAAAGTAAAAACTTTGTGCATGTGAGAAATGTTAATCTCCTGCTATGATTCAGACCATCCTGGGAAAATTGAAATACCACTGCTGGTTACTGCCATAAAATATGTGGATTCCTACCAACAGTAACAACAACAAATGTACCATGTAACATTTTTAAGTATATTGAGATTGTATTTATAATCAGGTGATGCAGTTAGCAGGTGTAGAAGGGGAGCAGGTTTATATGCTTCTGGAAGACTATCAAGTCACAGACGTTGCTTTCCTGGACATGGTGAATAGTCTTCTTTCATCTGGAGAAGTAAGTTAAAATTGGCTGCATTGCTTACAGATTCACATTTTCTATTGGCTGGGTCATGGTCTCAGTCTGTGATGAGTTTCCAAGAGAATATTTGTTGGGTCAGCTTGAACAAAGCTACCTTTCACAAAAGTGAAAACAAAAATAAAATGTGATTAGTGCTTATTTCTCCCTTCTGAGTGGTGTGGCCCATGATTTGGGGACCCACAGATGCTCAACACACTGAAGAATGGGTCGCCTAAGTGATCTAAGTGAAGTGAGTGGTGTGGAGAGTATCACTTGTTTTTGCTTCTTTGGTTTTTATTGTTATACAACTTCTTACTGTCAATAAATTGGTGAGAATGCCTGCTTCATATTCAAGAGGTCCTAGGTTTAGATGTTGGTCTGGAGACCAGCTATCTGAATGAGGTTTTTTTGACTTTTCTCTGTTCTCCAGGCAAATTCCAGGTGTGTGTGTGCGTGCGTGCATGTGTGCACATACATATGCACATGTGCTCACACTTTTATTGTGTGGGAGAGAGAAACAGTATTCTTTTATATTGTGTACATGTATTAGGAGCATTCTTCCTATGAAAAGTCACAAACTTTTAGCTGGAGGTGTGCAGAGATTGCAGGGGTTTCTGTCACTGACACTGCCAGATATGAAGAAAATTTACATTAGTGTTTCAAGATGACATAAGACATGTAGAGTTGACAGCAGTAATTCAGTTTGTGAGATATTATGCTTATAGTGTGGAAATGATTGTTACATTCTTCATTATTCTGAATCCCCAGTATTTTATTGAAATTTTTGATGCTTCTTTCTTATGGCTTGATATGTAGTTTAATCTCATCTATTTTATTTAATCTGCATGCAGACAAACTTGCAGCATTTTGATTGACTTGAGAAATAATAATGGTTTAACCTGAAGTGGAAAAATGTCTCAACCTGAAATATCTTCTATGATTATTACTATCTATACATCAGTGTAATATTTGTTCTGTTCTGTAGGTGCCTGGGCTGTATAATGCAGAGGAACTGGAACCTATCATATCACCCCTCAAAGATGTCGCTGCACAAGAAGGATTTGTAGGGAGCCCAGCATCCTACTTTTCAAAATGTAAGATGATGAACAGGTTTTATAACTTTCAATTTCTTTGCTTTCAGAACCCTTTTGGCATCAGAAAACATGGATGGAACCTCAATTTAAAAATCCAGTATTTTGCATGTTAAAGAGGACTTAAAATATAGCAGGTCACATTTTGTATGGTATACACTAAAAAAAAAAAAGATAAAATTTAAAAAAAATTAGCCTTTTAAAAAACCTTACAAAATCCTTGTTTTTTCATCTTGGATGAGAATATCAGCATTTGAGGTATTTGTGTAATGCTGTTTCAGCTGTGAAGTTTATATCTCTTTTCTTGACACAAAATGTTAAATTTGTTCATCTCTGTGAATTTTAAACATACCAATCTTTACATTTTCTTCAGTATTAAAAACGTACAAGCAATATCTGTTGATTTTTCAACTTATAATGAATATTAATACTGTATTTAAGGAGCGATCTCACATTTTCCAGGAGGTACAGATTAAAATCATGTAAAATCTGTCAGGATTGCTGGTCTCTGAGCCAAGATTTGAACCTGGGATCTGAATACAAAGCAGGAGTCCTAACCACCCAGCCATATATTTGAACACAGTTTGATGTTGGTTTCACCATTTTGACTGGATGGATTCTTGATCTTAGAATATCTGAAATATTTAACAGCTGTGTTAAAGCAAGTTCTTGTAGTTTTTGATGTAGCACTATGTTATTCTTTTGGAGATAACACCTAATTTGTCTGCCCTCTCTGTTTCACTCAAAGTTGGCATTCAAAAATTATAAGTCATATTTTTTCCAGGTGTGCAGAAGAACTTGCATGTCATCCTGGTAATGGACTTTACAAATGCACACTTCACAGTGGCATGTGAGAGTAACCCAGCTTTGTACAAACAGTGCAGTATTATATGGCTGCCAGGTTGGAGCACAGTCAGCATGAGAACAGTTCCACACCTTCTGCTGACCAGGTAAAGGACTATGAAAATTATACTGCACTAGAAAGTGGGCTACTGAAGTCAGTGGGAAATGGAAAATTTAAAATATTCATGCTGAATTCATATTTGTTATGTCTCACTCTAGAGAAAGACATTATTTACTCCAAACATTGATTGGAACTCTAAATTAAATTATTTAGATGAGAAAGGTTTCTTATAATAAACAGCAATTTGGCTCATACGTAGACATTACTGTAATTTGTTACTTCATAATTTCTGAGCAGTGCCTTTGTAATTAGAGAAATATCTGGAGAGAGGCAGAATACTGTTACTTATTATTGAATTTTTAATACTTTGACTCCAATCTATACAAAAAATTTGTGCTTTCTAGGGCTGTTAAAGTTGAAGATCATACATCAGGCTATAAGAGGAGTGGACGGAGGTCATCCATGAACGACACCCTTATTGAAGGTTTCTTGAGAATTCATGAGCATGTTTCTGATAAATTAGCCACTCCTCGGCGATACATCTCCTTTATCTACACCTACATGCATATCTACACAAAGAGGAAAACTGATATCCAGCAGAAGCAACAACGACTGCAGGTACAGTGTGCATCAACTTCATGTCACATTATTTTTCCATCGTATTTACATTCTATGAAAGTACATATATTTGTATTTTATACTGCAGTTCATTAAGTGATTATTTTTATTTTAGTTTAATGTCTCACCTCTCAAAGTAAACTGAAATATGAAGCGAGAGAGAGAGACAGACAGCAAGTCCATATCATGAACTGTGATTCAGATTGCAATGTCAGAACTAAAGTTTCATGACAATTTCCATAGAATTTATTAATGATCATGTACAGAATCAAGCAAAGCTGCAGTCACTACCATGATCACTCAAACTGAAGCTTGTATCAGCCAGCCACTGTTAAGCAAATGCCTACAAAGTCAGCTACAGGAAGGTGCCATCTGTGTGACACAAGTGAAGATCACAAAAGTAGGACCACCTGTGAAATGTAACCTCTATGTGCACAAGACTCCATACAGTAATATGCAGTTCTTGTCTGGAGAAATTACATTTTAAGTTTGTGTGAATAGAATGCGAAATGTGGAAGACATACATGTAGAAGGAGAGGTAGAACATGGTTTATATTTAATTTCTTATTTTGTAAAGAATCTTAAAATGTGATAGTAAACTTAAATGTTACTGTGTAATTTCACAAAACATGTTATTTATAAAGAAAGTGATTTTACCAGAGGTAAGTAACTTAGGAAAACAGTAACAAAGGGGCAGGTGGTAAATGAAATTCATATTTGTGACCTACTATTTTTGTATTAAAAGAAGAACATAGTATACAAACAAATTTCCATCAGATTAATGTAACACAAATTGTATCTCACATGATTTACTATGTGAGAGAATACTAGCAAGTTTGCACTTAATTAATAGTATAGTATCCAAATCATTGAAACTCTAATTTCCTGCTTAGTAAAACTGATGGCAGAATGGTATTAATTCAGGCAGGTGTATCCAAACTTACTGAAGCCCGTCATGTTGTTGATGCATTGAAGTCCCAGGCAGCAGGCCAAGAACAGAAGTTGGCAGAGAAGCAAGCAAAAGCCAACTCTGCACTGCAGATGATAACAGAAACAATGCGCAGTGCCAATACTCAGAAGGTGGAAATGGAGTCTCTGAAAGAGCAGACAGAGAGAGAAAGTCTTCAGCTTATGGAGAGGTATGTTGTTTTTTTAATTTCATTAGGTGTTCTTTACAGTAGTGTGAGCGAAGATCACTTTGTGGTCCCATCCATGTCTCTGTCCCATTATTTGTGAGAACTTATTGTTTGAACACATTATTGCAAAAACTTTTTGAAAAATAAATGGAGAAAATAATTGTATTTTGTTGTCTTAAAGAGAATTACTTCCTCTTGATTATCCACACTTCCATTTGATAAATTCTTATTAAAGTTATTATATTAGCTAATGCATATGGTGTGTGTCCTCTCAGTTACGTTCATAGCCTTTTCTGGGACTGAGCTGTCAGTCTGGCTCACTACAACTAAAAAGGAATGTATCTGCCACTGTGTTAAACTTTATCAAACCTTATCTAATGAAGTTTGTTTTCAAAAAAGCAACTGTAATATGAAGTGGTGATTTGAAACTGAATTTGGGTAAAAATGAACATTTTATTCTTCTTGCTCAGGAAAAAGGCTATAGATATGGAGCTAGCAGAGATTGAGCCCCTGATCCAAGAAGCTAGTGCTGCAGTTGGAAACATAAAGTCTGAATCACTGTCTGAGATTCGGTCATTACGAGCTCCTCCAGACATTATCAGGGACATCCTGGAAGGTGTTCTGAGGCTCATGGGCATTCTAGATACTTCATGGAACAGCATGAAAACCTTTCTGGCTAAGAGGGGAGTTAAGGAAGAGATCAGGTATTACTGAAAGTGTTTGCCAGAATAAATTGACTTTTATATTTTGGTGAAATTTGAAAATGAACAAGCAACCATTTGCTTAGTAATCACGGAGACATTTTTTATTTAATATTGTTTCAAATTATGGATATAAAATGTGTTATTCTATTGTTTAAGGTCATTTGATGCACACAGAATAAATCCAGAAAGCCGTCAAGCAGTTGAAAAATTATTAGTTGAAAGGAAAGAATCATTTGATCCCAGGAATGCTCGGCGAGCTTCTGTAGCAGCTGCTCCACTCGCATCTTGGGTTACTGCAAATGTGAAATACTCTTATGTGTTGGAAAAGATTCGACCTCTTGAGAGAGAACAATCAAAGTTGTATCAAAACATGAAGCTTGCTGAACAACAAATTGGGAGGCTGAGTTTGGATCTCACAGATGTTGACAAAACTGTTTCTGATCTGAAGAATCAATTGAATACTTACACAAAGGAGGCTGCTGAGATTGAGATCCATTTAAATAAAGCTCAGGAAACTATTGTCGCTGCAGAGGGATTGGTTGGCAAACTGAATGATGAGTTTGAAAGATGGAAGAAACAGGTACAGTATTTAAAATGGCATATGTGGATTCTGATCTTTCAGGTTTCACACCATGTAATCTTCTAGGTGGTTACCAGCTTTCCTCCATCCCTTCGTAATCATCTATATGGCTTTGTGGTTATCACAACCCAGAAGAGTACAACCCACATTTTCATCACCATTGAACCTCAACTTTTATGAAATGCAGTTTTCTGTATTGAAACTCTTGTGAACTACCTTTTAATAACATTCTCATTGTTAATCATAATAAGAAGATTAAGAGAGGCTAAACTTACAAAGCTCTGGGATTTCAGTTTTGAGATTTTAACATAAATATATTTTCTCAGAATTCCTTCCAGAACTTCTTCAGCATTCATGTTTTTAGTTTACAACATACAACTGTTCTGAACATAATTCTGTGAATACCATAGTCTTTATTGGATCTACAATTCTTGTACAATCATGAAATTTTCAGACCTAATCTCAAAGATATTATAGTTCACAGATTAGTATCTCTCAATATGCATACATCACTAATCAGTATAGTATGTAACACATGAACTATTAAAGTCCAAGATACACAGACTTATACTTCCTATACTTATGCTAAACATATTATATAACAAATTCATAATTTTGTACTTTTTAATTTAAATAAATAATTACTGAAGCATTTGTCATAATTTATAAGTTGTGTACTCTTCATCTGATCAATATTTTATGATTTGTATTAAGTTAATTATATCACTCAAAAATAGTTACAAATGATGTTTTGCTATTACAGAAGAAATATCTTGCACACTGAGATCGTACTAAAAAAGTGCAGTCTTAATTCTTGTTATTTTACATTTCACTTTTAAATGTAACATTATGATCATTCTAATTAAAAATGTATTTACAGCTGACTGAGTTGTCACAGGACCTGAAGCAGTTACCAGTAAACTCTTTGTTAGCTGCAGCATTCATCACATACTTATCATTGGCACCAGAAGATCTTCGTCAGTCCTTGATAACAGAGTGGCAGGATCTGTTGGACGTGAACAACTTTTCCTTCGCCACTTTCCTGGGCTCTGAGAAAGAGCAGCTGCAGTGGCTATCAGAAGGACTTCCCTCTGACCAACTATCTATCCAGAATGCTCTTATCATACTTCAGGTGATAGCTGCTGTTGTAAATATTCTATAGTTGAATTTATAAAATGATAAAATAGTAAAATGACTACATGTTTGGTGTTGCAAAATGTTATGGTTATGCTTGTGAGTACAAGATACAAAATATTCTAACAGATATCGTTCCAGGAAACCCTAAAGATGGAGGTGATGTATTTCTGAAATATGTTGTTGACCATCCACAAGACTGTGTAGCATCACAACACCATATGTTACATCCTTCAAGGAATTGGTTATCAATATGGCAGTTAACAGTGATGTTCATTGCAAGCAAAGATTTTTAATTGAGTTTCTGTCAGCAGGTAATGAATCACTGGAAAATTTGCAGAAACTAAAAGCTGACAATACTATGACCAAAATCACAGCTTGTTACTGGGTTAAACAATTAATCATGTCAGAAGGAGGACATAAAATACTTATGTTCACGTCAAGCTGCACACTGTTTACCCTGTTATGGCTGTCTTAGCCAATGTTATGGAACATGGATCTCACAACAGAGTGTTCAACAATGACCTGGGTCATTCAAATTCACTAGTTCCTAAAAAAAAATGCAAAGCAGACATGGATGGGCCAATTAGATGCACACTAGAGCATGAAGAACATTTAATAACCAACAATATTTAAAATGAATATCAGTTTTATATAAATCAGTTAATATAATAAGTATTTTTATTGTGAATTTATCAATTTCTGACTGTAATGATTTACATAATCATCTTTTACTTTTCCCTTTTGGCAGCTTGCAAGTTTGGAGGCTGGGGTAAGGCATTACTAGAATATGATATTGTCTTGAAGTTTGTCATGACTGGCTTGTTAAGTGGGCTGTGTCTGTGCACAGGCTATTTCAAATATATTTCAGAATATGTAGTTATTAATCTTTGTGTATGTAATAATTCTGAAACTAATCTATAATTAGTCATAATGAGCAATCATATGTACATACTGTTACTGTGTTGTAAGTGTTGACAGTATTTGGGTATGTGATGTGCTGTAATCCTAGGCATTAACTACATACAGGTTAATTCACCTAGTAGTTCTGCAATGAAACTTGAGGACCTTGTCTGTGCAATGGATTATGCTACAAAGTTAGGTCTGAGGCTTTTGTAGTTATGTAGTATGCCTAGCAGACAAGGAAGCTTAGAGTAAAATTTTTGAGAGAACATGAATAGAAATAGGAACTGACTTTCATGTCTCAATTTGATTTATCTGATTTTTGTTGAACTTAAATTTCAGTAGAATTTAAATTGGTGACATTGCCATAATCACATAATGATAAAAACCTCAAACCCAACTAAGTGGCATATTTCATAATAGATGTGGATTCCCCTGATTTTACATCTTGAACAGTTTGGTGGTTACATCCCGCACTGTAGTTAATGCTCAAGTCATTGCGCTTTTATAAAGCCAAGATTTGTTATTTTTAGACATCACTTTCTCCTTTCCTCATTGACCCATCTTCATTGGCATCAGAATGGCTGAAGAAGCATTTGCAGGACTGCACTGTTGAAGTTGTGTCCCAGCACAGTCAACATTTTATGACCACTCTGGAACTTGCAATCAGGTAAAATATGAAGTGAACACTTTCCATCATTGATCTGAATGTTCCATTTTTTATGGCTCTGTATTGAGCTGATTGACCACAGAGATCTTGTTAAAATTACAAAATAGTATAAAACAACACAAGGGTTAAAACACTAATTTATTTGTCATAAAAAGTTACAAAATTATCAAGCTCATGGCAGCACCAAACATATACAGCATACAGATCACAATCATTCTGAAGCAGTTAGCCATTACGTGTCAAACATATGACACAATGGCAGACTAAGTCTGATAAAACTAGAACACACAAATGAAAAAGAGTTGTATTAGGTTCATACAAATGCGACCTTTGTACAGTACACACAGTTTCACAAATGAGGTTATTGCAGCTAAGTCATGACATGACAGCTGTTCATATGTACCAGAAGAAATGTTACTGCCTCATACCAGTAGACTGAATTGCGTCATGGATTTACAATTCTTGTCACACTATTATGCAGTGAAGGAATGTATTAGTGATAGCATCTTAGAACTTGAGGGTTTATTGCTTTGTTCAAAATAACACACCACTTGTACCTGTCCCAAGCCAGGTGAATCCATTCCTCCTTCCTGATTTCTTTAACCTTTATCATCTCTACTTTGTGGCATATGTACAGATAGCTGGCTGTGCATTGCACTAGCATACCACTAAGTTATTATTTCAAGAGTTAAAGTCTGGCTGGCAGCCCTGTAGTACAGGACTTGAAATCTCATATTCCAACTTGATAAAGGTTAAAATCCAACTTAAGTGCATGTAAATTGTTCTGAATATATAAATGTTGAGAAGTTAGCTGGTATATTGTTTCTTTAAAACAGATTGTTCTGTAGTTATTGTGAGAAAGGTTTGTCTTATTTATACAAAATGTGTATTATAGTAATTATTTCAAGAGTATGTTAGTTACTCTGATGGTTTTTCTTTTTAGGTTTGGAAAAGTTTTAATCATTCAAGAGGTAGATAGTATTGATCCTGTACTTTTCCCCATTCTTCGAGGAGATTTCATAAATCAAGGTAAAGAACACAAGGAATGAATTGTGATTTGTCTACATTGTTATGTGATATCATTTATATCTTGATTGTTTCTTTAGTTTTATTTGCTAAATTTCTGCTATAATTATCCAGCCTAGATCCTGGTGTTGTAGAATCTTCTGAAGGTTCATCTGCATTGTGACAAGGCTCATAGTGTGTTGATGAATCTATATTACTATGAACTGAATACCAGACTAATTATGTGTTTGAATGTAAATTTCATAATATGGTTCTGTATATTATTATTTATTGATGGTAAACTATTGTGTATTGCTTGGTATTATGAATGTTCAGTTGCTAATAAACACATTTTGAGAATATTGTATTATAGTGTAGTGTAGCTAGCTGAATGTGATATATTGTACTTGTTCCACATCCTGCTTACTAGGATCTATGGAATGCATCTATTTGTCTATCTTTGCAGACAGTTTAAATTAGCATATATGTGTTATCTAACATAAAAAAATCACTGTGGTGGCAGTTGCTTGTATGTTCCTGGTATTAATCATACTTTTCCACGATAAAACATCAGTAATAAAGCTGCTGTTGGTATACCTATACTTACTCACAGATGTTGGCCAACTTCACTCTGTTGAGTATGTTTATTTGAAGTGTATTGGGAATGTACTCTGTCCGATGTACAGGTCCAAGGAAAGTGGTTCAAGTTGGAGACAAACTGATTGATTATCATGACAACTTCCAGTTGTTCTTAACCACACGTAATGCTGAGCCAGATATTTCATCTGATGTTGCTGCTGCTGTTACTTATGTGAACTTTGCTACAACTTGGGCAGGTCTCACAGGACAGGTAATATATTGGCAATTATAAAGATGTTACATACATGGAGATTGAGAGTATGAACATCAAGTGTTCAGACAAAAACGTCTGTAAACTTTGTCTGCCTGTAATTAAAACAACCAGTCAGATAATCAATATCAATACTATCTTCATAGATAAGTGGTTAGTATAGCAGATTAGTGTTTATGTTAAAGTCAGATATATGAGTTTAAGTAACAGCAGGTCAAGTATGTTTTATAATGCATATTATTTTAAAATGCATATTTATATTCTCAGAAATACTCATTTGAAGTGTGCAGTTGTATGTTATTCAACTGTATGTTTCAAATCTCTGTGTATAACTCATATCAAATATGTGGCTATTGTCTGAAATGCATATACAGTTCAGTAACTTTTTTGTTAGAAAGGAAAAAGTAATCATCAGTATTATCATTTACATTGTTATTTTAATATTTTTGCTGCATTGGGGGAGGCTGGAAGTCTGGTTTTGGATAGAAAATTTTGAGCACTTGGTTTCTCTGTGCACAGCATATATCTATTTGGTGTGTCTACGTCCTGTCCATTGTTTCTTCGCTCCTGAAAGAGAAGTGAATTAATGGTTTTAATGACAAAACATGATATTGTTGCAGTTGCTTGCCTGTGCGTTGCGTCAGGAACGGCCAGAACTAGAGCAACGGCGTAGTGAGCTGTTGCGGCAGGAAGAAGAACTCAAACTGAAACTTGACCAGCTGCAAGAGATTCTCTTGCAAGAATTGGCAAATGCTCAAGGAGACATACTTCTGAACAAAGTAAGCAAGCAGAACCTGAAGCAAATGGTATAGTTTTACTGAATTAACTGATGAAATTAATTAGGGTCATAACTTATTTTAAGTGATGAATATTGAGTGACTTGTTTTATTTCTACAGGACCTTCTTGCTTCACTGAATGAAACAAAAGCCAGTAGTGCTGCTATTTATGAATCACTGACTGAGTCATCTCATCTCCAAGCTGAATTGAACAAGGAGTTTGATGCTTACCAACCCCTTGCTGAATTTGGTAGCACTCTTTATTTTGTTATAATGGACCTTGGAAAAGTGAACAATATGTACCAGTTCTCAGTAACAGCTTTCACGAGGCTTTTTCAGAAAGCATTAAGTGGGCCCAAGGTATTTATTTGTTGTTTTAAACATGAAGAAAATGGTCTACTAAATTTAGACTTATAGACTATATACTAGAGGCTGTTATCAAAATTAAATAACCTAAACCCCTGGTTCTCAAATGTAACAAGAATTTTCATCCATTCATGATCTTAATATAGCAGATTAAAATAAGAAGGGTGGTTGAAACCTCGCCCTGCTAATACAATAAGGTTAAAATTCTGTTGTACTAAAATCCTTCCTGATGGTTAGTTACATCAGAGTTGAATTAAAACCATTGTTTTGGAGAGATGCTTTATCTCTATCATCAGGGCCTGTTTTGTTATATTTTTTCATTGTTACAGCATGATTTATTTTGCCTGGTTGTAGAGATGTTCACTGTTTTTAATACCATATGTTAATTTATTCAGCCATTCATAAATTTACTATTGAACCACTCATGTTTCAACATAATTAATACAGACATTCTGACATAAATTATGGCCAGTTTTATTCTATTTATTTTCCTAACTGCTGACACATCACCTCCTGTTTTGGATGCATGACTGTAGTTGCCATCTCTGTTGAGAGTGTTGTCAATAGACATAACAACACTTTTTATAGTGAAGGTTTTCAGAAATAACATGCCACAAGAGTTCATTTATTATTTGCATTTGTTTTTTAATTTTATAGTGAAATCCCTTCAACATACAGAGACGTGGTACTTACATTATTGCATTTGATTTATAGGTAGAAGAACCAAGTGAAATCAGAACAAAGGGCTACCAGAGAAGACTTCAACATATTATTTATGAGTATATTAGTCGATCACTGTTCAAGGCTGATAGACTCATGTTTGCTGTTCATCTTGTCAGTAGAATGTATTCTCAGCAAATTCAGGAAAATGTGAGTATTTTATTACTTAACCCTGTTGAATGCTCTTTTCTTGTACAGTATTCTAATGATGTTTAAACATGTGTAAACATGTTACTGCTTTCTCTTACTTTGAATATAGATTTCATTAATTTGTTCTGCACTAACTAATGATTTGAAATAAAGTTTCTATGGAAATTTGTTATCATTTCCTCTCTTCATTCCAATGTTAATTGTGTAATATTTCTCTAGGAATGGAAAGTCTTTGTAGGTCAAGCCATATCTGATATCAAGAATGATGCATCAAAAATGAGTGACAGTGTACCAAACTGGATTGAAGAAGAAAGAGCATTTGATGTTTTTGTTCTCAAGGTTAGTCTTGTAATAAGAAGTGTGTCTATAAATACTGGAATTCTGGTTTAATTAACTTTGCTACATAACATGTAGACCAGATTTATATATGCCATTCTGTATCACTTTTCAGGAATTTATTGATTATAATATGCTGTGTCCCAATTATACATACAGGATTAAATTATTTTTTCAGCCTAATTTCTTTATTTGTAAGGAAAGACAGGCTTTTTGTATCATGTCCATGCATCCATGTGTCTATCACTTCCTAGTAGCTTATGAAATAACTGATTAAATCTCATGAAACTTGGCATGATCAACATGCTATGAGAAGCCACTCCACTTTTTTTACTTTTTTTTTAATTTTTAACTTTTTATCATTTTAGCATAGCACCCATGTGAAGTTAAAAAGTTAGGAGTAACACTAGCACCTATTAATGTAGGGTTCTGACATTTTAAAAACTTATCTGACGTTATATTTTCTAGAAAATAAAACAGTGTGGTAGTCATGTAAAATCTGTGTTTACCATTCCAATGGGTAATGATACATGATAAACAGTTGTAGCTAGGCATATGAAACCTTGTATGGAGATAGATCATCAGCATTCCTTAAATAACATTGTATGAATGCTCCGTATCTATTGATGTGTAATGCCTTTTAGCTTCTATTTATATTGATGAAAACTAATGAACCATATGAGATTTGAGGTTTTCACAGTGGTGGTAATATTCTTCTGGGCTGTGATGCTGTGTGCACTCATAGGTAAACACCAGTGCTTCAGCTGAAGCCCTGAATATGGAGATGTTATATATCTCTGAAACAGATATGTGAAACAGTTTAATGATTAGAGAACTACTAATTTACTTTGTAGTTTCATGGTAATGTTTCATGATAGCTGGTCATATGCAATTCAGTAAGACAACAGGTTATAAATATGCCATAAAGTTTAAAATTGCAGGAGACTGTAATATTTCAAATGACATAAATTATTATGAATTGCAGTATAGAAGATTACACTATTTTTAATTAATGTTGTAACTTGTATTGCAGAGTTCACTACCAGAACTGTACTCACAACTGGAGTTAGATGATAAAGGGTTGTGGTCAGGTTTTTCACACAGTGGAGAATGTGAAAACAACTTTCCGTTGAAGTTGGGTCACAGATTATCACCATTCCAGAAGGTCCTTGTGATAAAAGCCTTGAGGCCTGATCGACTTCATTCAGCACTTGTTCAATTTGCTCTTCAGACTCTAGGTACACATTAATGTTGACCATTGAGTGTTGTACACTGCTAGTCTTTCAACTGCAAATTCAGATATTTTATTTGTATTTTCTGCCAATAGATTTTATTTGCATTTGTCATATGTTTGGACATACACTTTTGTATTGAGGTTATATCCAAGTCTAAATTAAAATTTACATCTCCTTTTCTGCGTTTGTTTATCTGTGGAAGATTGTTTTTTTATTGTTATTTTAACTTTCTCCTGCAGTTATTTGTGAATTTTAAAGGTAAAAATAAACCAAATTAATAAAAAAATATGGACAATATAATGCAGCATGTTTGTGATAAACCCTTCATACAGAAAAATTCATGTGACCAAATTTTTTACTTTGTTGTATAGGCTTTGTTTTGTGTGTGTATCCCATCAGGAGGTCTTTGTTACTGAGGGATTTAAGATGTAGGTTTCAATTGAGGTACTTCAACATGAATCCAGTCTAGACTTACATATATCTATTTTCTGTAATTTTGTGATCTGAGGTTCTCACAGTAGTGAAGATGTTGATGTCAGTCAAGTGAAAGTGACACTGATAAAAAGAAGCAAATATGTAATTGTAACTTTATCACTGAACTTATATTGTTGATTCTCTTTCTGTGCATTGGTCTTGCTTCCTTTTTCACCTGTCATTAATGAATATTTTGTCAGCCAGATTTATAGTAAATTTCCTTTGCCAGATATTATCATGAATACACTTAAAGAAAACACATTGATATGTATATTTTTTATTATAGGTTTGCAAGATCTTTCTCCACCAGCACTTAGTCTGAAGCAGTTGTTATTTGAGACTCTTGCAACAGAGCCAATTCTTCTCATCATCTCTCCAGGAGCTGACCCATCAGAGGAACTGTGTGCTCTTGCCCATACCACAGTTGGGGATCAACACTATCATGAGGTTCATTCGGATTCTGAATAATTAAATTAATAAATTTTGGTCACATTACAAATTTTAAAAATGTTTTACAGTTACTGTCAGAATGTTTTACCTTACTGGTCATACTGAATAGTTTCCACACTTTAAAATCTTCCATGCACTGCACACTCCTCTGGGTTCTATCCCACCATCTAGTAACTGAGAAATTCTGTTAACTGTGTATAGGAAGTATGTGTGTCTTGATATGCATGAGCAGACTGCAACTTACCTGCCACAATGTTATTGCATTTATTTCTGTACCATAACATTTGAATAAATCACATATTTAACCTTAATCATTTAGGAATAACTAACTAACTAGATGGCTTACGGAACCCAAAGGTTCATCACCGAATTAACCAAAGCCCTTCACCGGACACTGTCCTGTGCCAACAAAATCCAGCCTCCTTCAACTCCTATCTCCCTTAGATTCCACCTGAGATTATCCTCCCATCTATGTCTAGGTCTCTCCAGCGATCTCTTCCCCTCAGGTTTCCCGACCAATATCTGGTGCACACCTCTTGCCTCACCCATGCTTGCCACATGCCCTGCCCATCTCATTCTTCTTGACTTAATCACCCTGAAAATATTGGGGGAGGAATACAAATTTTTAAGCTTATCATTACGAAATTTTCTAAAACAATCATATATGAATAAAGGCTTTAAACCATCTTGCTAAAGGGCTGCCAGTGAACGATGACTCTGGGATTAAAGGTTTTGCAGTATGCTAGTGCAATGCAAGTCAGCTTGATCACATGTAAACTGTGATGTGCAGGTGATAATGACTAAGAATTTATTCCTTTATTGTTTCACCACACTTACTTTATTCTTTTGTATAGGTGGCAATGGGTCAAGGCCAGGTGACAATGGCTTTGGATAAGCTGAGTACTGCTGCTCGACAGGGTGACTGGCTGTGTCTTAAAAACCTGCACCTGATGACATACTGGCTGCCAGCTCTTGAGAAAGAACTTAAGTCCCTGCAGCCACATGAAAACTTCCGCTTATGGTTTACTGCTGAGGCTCATCCAAAATTTTCAGCTATTCTTGCCAAGTCATGTCTTAAAGTAACTTATGAGGTATTATATTGAATAAATGCATTAATGTTGTATCTTGAAAAATCTAATGTAACTATAATTCTATACAAGTGACATGTTTAACATAGTAATCCTCTCAGAGCAGTGGCCATTTAGACCCTGATGGGAAGATAACAATGTACAGAAACAAGAGTGAAAAATTGTGTATGACTTGAGAACACTTATTTTTCAAATGTGTTCTTTGCTGTTTTGTGCTCTTTATTGGCTGTGATGTTTATTTATTGCAAATCTTTCTTTTAATCCTAGATGTATTGCAGATATAAAAATACACATTCAGATGTGAGCTTTGAAATTAAGAAATATCATGAAATAAATGAACAGGGAAACTAAATATACAAATTATTTATATAATGAGTCATTTTTAAGAAAACAGAAGTTCAATTTAAGATTCATGCATGTTAGGACTGATAAACCAAAATTAAATTAACCTTGCAACTTGTAATGTAGATCATTAATCATGAAAGGTTCAGAGTCACTAGTCTGTGGGACCACATCTGCTTCCTCCCTGTTTCATATTTTGTCCCCTGCCATCAGGTATTTCAACAAAAATGTGTAAATCAAATCACATTACATGAACTCTGACTTAATGACATTGGTTTCAGTCACCTCAAGGTGTGAAGAAAAATCTGCAGCGCACATATGCATCATGGGGACCAGAGTTCATCAATGGCAGTGGTCAGGGAGAGAACAGGGCGAAAGCATTATTTGCTCTTGCCTGGTTCCATGCAGTGGTTCAGGAGAGACGAACATTTATCCCGCAAGGTTGGGCTAAATTCTATGAGTTCAGCGATGCTGATCTGCGAGCAGCAGCTGAAGTTCTTCAACAGCTCTTCAAGAAAGGTTACTTTCTGAATACTTGTTGGCTCAAAACTGTTATCATCATCATCATCATCATCATTGCTCTTGTTATCAGATTTCATAGTAGTATTAGAATAATGAAATGTAGCACCTATGGTGGGTTGGGCATGTAGCTATGATGGGAACATAAGTAATTCATATAGGATTTTGGTAAGGAAACTTCTAGAAAAGCTGCCACATGGTAAACCATGAAGAAGGCAGTAGGTGGATAGATCTGACATGGGTTTGTTTTGGGATTGGTAATAGTGGTGTTGAACATTTCAGGTTCTGATACCAGAGCATTGTTGTTATTGTTTGTAGTAGTAGTAGTAGTAGTGTAGTAGCAGCAGCAGTAGCAGCAATAGCATTTGTTATTAATATTACTTGTTACATTATTTTTTATTATTAATGCTCTTCATGTTAAATGGACCCTTGTCACTGTGGCGTGATATGTCCTCAGGTTGCAGATTGGAGAGAAAACCTCCAGATACGACAGGTTACTATGAATATATTCAATAAACAACCACAGGCAACTGACAAAGGGACATTCTCCAACTTAGAACTAAGGTGGTAAATGATGAGAACAGTGATCTTGCAGATTCCCATACTATTTTGAGTAGGTGCTAGCTATTGAATGTCTTAATATGTAAATACATGGTGTTAGTGATGTTTGGCAGATTGAAATACACAGACCTGAGCAATTGGTATCTAAGTCTTGTTTTTATGAGGTTGATATAAAGTGTAAAGTTGTCCCTGATGCTTACTTAAGTACTACACCATAAATATATATAGGGGAGTGCAGGTGCAGTAATCAAATAAATTGTTTAATGTTATTATCAGGTTCTGGTAACATCAAATGGGAATTTGTACATGGCTTATGTGAGAATGCAATCTATGGTGGCCGAGTGGACAATGCCTATGATATCAGAGTCCTGTCCTCTTATCTCAGGGAGTTTTTCAGTTCAGCTGTCCTTGTTGATGCAAGAAAGTCATTAGGACCTGGAATTAATATCCCTACTACAGCCAGTTATAAGGTATGTTGAATAGGAAATACAGTTTGTGTTATTACTAAGTTGTCATTAGGCTTGAAAATAATGATGTTCACTGTGTTAAAATTATGATTTAGTTTCAATCTTGAATTGTGTTATTATTTTATTTAACCAGGTTTTCCTCAGATTGTTACATGACTTTTGTACATTATATAAGCAATATGATAATCTGAGAGCAAAGAAAGAAAGGACATTTGCTACGGCACATGTTTTTCATATGAGTTGGATGTTATGTTCTCTGTTACATATGTCAAACGTTTTTGGGCCATTAATAATGTCTGTTATAAGATACAATATTTCCAGTAAGTAAATTTTCTGAAGCCAAAATAAAGAAACTGAATTATGAACTTAATCTGTCCACACTATATTAAATAGATGAATAAGCAGTAAACATGTTCAATGTAACGTTGAAACTACATCCTTCTTAACTATGTTGTTACCCAGAATTGAGCTTGTTATCCTTGTGTAATTGTTGAAACCCAGTGAACTAAACCGAATTAATAATCAGACCTTTTCAATACAGGCACATATCAGTGCTATTCAGCAGTTATCAGATAATGATAAGCCAGCATACTTTGGATTGCCAGCTAATGTGGAACGTTCTTGGCAGCGGATCACAAGCCATGAAGTTATTAACCAGCTTAAAAGTAAGTCTACAGACTTTCTTTTGCAAAAGTGCAATATGCATAATGTAGTGGAATTATGTTTAAATTCATTCCTTGCTCTGAGTTTCTTGAAATTGATTGCTTGTGGAAGTAAAAACTTTACAATCTGATATGAAGGAATTTATTTGTGTTGTCAGAAATCATATTACTTCTCAGATTTTTGGTTTTGTGTGTTATTACCAATGATACTCGAAATCCTCAGAATGTATGATAATAATTAATTTATGTTCATATACCTGGAGGTGTATTATGAGATTACATTTGTAAGACCTTTTAGCAAATTTTTTGCCTTTATACTGCAGCACTGATGAGATCTGTTGAGGGAGTCAATAAATTTAATAGAGAGGAATGGCAGCTTCAGCTTACACCTGTTCTAAATCTGTGGAAAAAGCTGAATCAGGTATGTATTTTCTATATTAATCTCATTGCAGCACTCTGTTTTATCATCCTGTAATGAAGCTTTACTAAGATTACAGATTTTCAGTGTGGACTAATCGAAACAGAGTCAACAATCTCAGCCTGTGGGATTTCTGGTTTTCATAGTACTGAGTATGTTAACTGTCTTCTAGGATGTTGTGTCGTGTAGTCTCGTGGAAATTGGCTGACATTTTGTAGGTCCTTACTGCACCTTAGTGATGTTGGTGGCAGTAAGCACCTCAAATGTCAGTCAATTTCCATGAGACCACATGGCATAACATCCCAGAAGACAGTCATTGTTAATCTGGGTCTGCTTTTTATTTGCTTTAATTCATCTAAATTTATTGATGAAATCCAAATGCTCTAAGTGCTCTTGAAAGAAATTTATTGATTTTAAGCATGCTGAATTTGGTTACAAGAATTTTTTTTATATAATCAGAATCTACATTTATGAACAGTTATACTAATTTTACATATAGTGTTTTCTATATTAATGGTAATATTTGTATTCAGGGTTCAGGTTTGATTCAGATGAAAGTGCCACAGATAGTGGAAGGATCAGAAGAGAGAAGTGGTCAGGGAGCATCCCCAGTAGTGCTGTTTGTAACTCTGGAATATCACAATGCTGTGCTTTTAGTGCAGCAAATTCACAAGTCCTTGGTCACCCTCAGCAAAGTGATTCGTGGTACTATACTTCCTAGCAGTGACATGGTACAATTGGCTGACTCCATTATAAACCAACAGGTCTGTCATTATCCTCATCCCAAGTTAGTTATGCAGCCATAAGTTGCATTTGATCCTTCATTTCTATATCTTTTTTTAATTTCATCATTGGATTCTATTCTGTCCACACACACTCACATTCTCTCTGCCTAAGGCTCATTTCTGCATTATTCTTCCATCTATGTCTAGCTCTCCCAAGTTTCTTCCTCCCTTGTTGTATTCTGATGATAATTATGTTTGATTTTTAATTTCCTCCATGTATGCTACATGTCTCATCCATCTCATAATCCTTAATTTAACCACTCTAAGAATATTAGGTAAAGGGTAGGTGCACATACTATGAAGTTCCACATTATTTAAAATTCTCCATCTTGCTATTACTTACTTTTTCTTAGATATAGATATTTCTCTCAGCACTTTGGTCTCAAACATCCTTAGAGTAAGGGACCAAGTTTCACACATCGATACGAGATTACAGTACTTGTAATTTTTAATCACAGAATAGGGATGTAAATGCCATTATATATCTGTTTAAATTCAGAGTTATTCACAAAATGTTATCACTGTCATTTATTTTCATTTGTGTTGTTAGTCCTGAATGTGATGCTTGCCTAGTCATAGGTATGCTGTCTACTTTCTAATGAGATTTGTACTATTTAGATATCACACAGTTAGTGTCATATCTTACTGTCATGATTATTTCTACAATCTTTTGCCGGGAACCTAAGCATCATGCAGCATAGGCAAAGGTTTTGTTCTTTAAGTTATTTTGTATTGGTCCATTTTCTTGTAAAGCTCAAAGCTTTCTTCTTATCTGAATCAAAAAATATTTATATGGATACAATAGCCTATATCACAGTACTGCCAGTACAGAGGAAGGCCACGATAAGGGTAAATCGTAATGAGAGTTGTGTAATTCTGTATATTTATCTATCTGTAGACTCCAGACATGTGGCAGAAAATGTGGGAAGGTCCTGGTGACCCCATGTTGTATCTTCGAAGTTTGATGGCCCGAGCTCTGGCTGTCCAGCGCTGGAATCAGCGAGCAAGCCAGGGTTCTCTACTAAGGGAACCTGTTGATCTTTCAGATCTCTTTCACCCAGATACTTTTCTTAGTTCTCTTAAGCAGCAAACAGCAAGGTGAGACAAAAATATGTTGATATGCATATAAACTGTTTCCAAGAGTCATATTTTGGGGTTTTTGTGTAAAGTTGTATTCAAAGTAACCTATTACAGGCAAATAAGATAATTTCATTTGGGTCATAAATATTAAGTTTCAGGAAAATCAGTTCAGCTGGTTTATATATATATATAAACAGTAACAGTTTGTGCACTTGTTTGGGCTCAAAACTGAAAAGAAACTTTCTGTGAGGGAACACTTGCAATGCAATGGGCTGGTACAATTACACAATACCATCCACATTCCTTTTTGTCTAGAAAGCAGACTTCATGTTTAGTACACTCATTTTGATGTTATTCATTATGTTTTAATAGTACTTAATAACAGAGTATGAAGTGTACAGTTTACTGATGTATGACATTAAGTAAGATGGAAAGATGATCATGAATGGTGAGTCAGTAAATTTTTGGAGGGAGGTAGCTGTGGTTTTTTTTTTTGGGGGGGGGTTCAGCATTCATCTGATGGGACTGAAAAAAAAGTCTGTCAGAATATTTGGCAATGTTGCCAAGATTTGGGGCAAGTACTTCCAAAATGCAGATCTAAATCATTACCACTACATGAATGTACTTAATTTAATTGTTATTGCAATTACAGTCATCAGTTCTGTTTTTGCCTACTGTATGTGTAGAGATTATGGACTGGCCTTGGATGAGCTTCAGTTAGCATGCAGTTGGAGTAAGAGTGGACTGCCTGGTGCTCATCTGCCTGTCACACTGATAGCCTTACAGTTGGAAGGAGCCTCATTTGATGGTTTGCGCTTGCTGCCAAATGGAGCTGACTCACCTAGCATTACATTGGCACCACCATGTACAATTGCCTGGATGCCACAGGTACGTGAGTTACGATACTATACAGCAGTCAAGAAAACCATTTCATATGGGTATATAATATTTCACATTGTAATGTATATCGTTCAATAATCTATAAACTACCAGACCTCCATGCTCTGAAGATATAATTGATTTATACATGAAAACACATTTCTTTTTTCTGCACATTATTCTACCACTTCCTTTGCTATTTAAGTTACAGACTATATAACTGCGCACTTCTTCTCCTACGTGGTGAAATCTTTTAGAAAATTTATATTCATCCTTTCTTTTCATGTGGAGGAACCAATTTGATGATATTCAGCTATTTTTTTACGATATGTTAAATAAGTTCTATTTCTTGTCTGATTGCTTTGGTTTTCATTTCCTATTATCCTTCAACCTGCAACAGTTCGTAGGAACCATATTTCAGCTGTTTCAGTTCAGTTACCATGTTGTTTATCTTGAGTCCAGCACTCTGATCTGCAGCACTGTTGGTATAGTCAGTACTTAATAAAATTTGAAGAGAATCTCTGTTCTTGCTCTACCAGCTAGCTCTTTTTCTAATGTACCAGACAGAAATTAAAAAGTACTTAGTTTGATAATAAAGTCACAATGATGTTATATTTTAGGTATTTAAATGTTCTGATTTGTTCAGTTGCTTTGTCATTCAACACAATTTTGGATCTAATTGGTGATATTGTACTTTACACCACGAATATATGTTGCTGTTATAGAATGAAAATGTTTGTTGAGTCCACGTTCAACTTTCAGAGCTTGTTTTGACTGTTGTTAATATGTTTCCTTTGAATTGTAAGTAGACTTAAAACATTTAAATTTTGATTTAGACCTTTGAAATAAGCTGATCACTTTTGATCCTTTATTCATGAAGGCTGACATATCTGCAATGTGTTGTACAGGGAAGTGCACAGGTTTACCAACATGGAGAGGTGATTCACTTACCACTGTACTATACTGCTAGCAGAGAGCAATTTGTGGTAAGTTTGGATGTCCCGTGTGCTGGAGACCAGGATAAATGGATCCAGATAGGAGCAGTTTTCTTCTTGAGAAGTTAAATTAACAGCTCCAATTTCAGGTAACTCATATTGGATCTTTTAATTCAGTCTTGCAATTTTTAGGACATACAATGTAGTATGCACTAAAAAAGTAAAAAATTATTTAAACTATATAAATGCACTATGAAACTCTCTGCATTGGACAGCAATGTGAATCATCTTTTGAAGATAGAAGTTGAGTTCTGCATTACTGATTACTGTACTAGTCAGTTTATCTTGTCATACTCACTATTTTTGTGATGTTAAGTTTTTGTTAATATTTCACCAAAATATTTACGCATTTACTTGGTGTGCATTAGCCATTTCATTGTTGTGGCATCTAATATGGAAGCCCTGTGGAAACTCCGTCCAGTTAGTAATTTTAGAATCTGTGTACCAAAATAAATGTTCTTTATGTAACTGTTTAAACTATAGGTATACATGTTACCAAGTTAATATGGTATTCTGCGTGATTAAACATTATATGAAAAGACTTTGAAAAATACCTATAATAAATATGTTCCTAAATTAAATTTTGGTGTTTCAGTATAACCTGTTTCCTCTTAGATCTCATGTTCTGTTAATGAATAATTATCACATCCTTCTCAGACATGCAAATAATGTTTCAGGTGAAGATTTCTGTCTTCTGGGTTGTTGCGCTGTGTAGTCTGGTCGATGCCCTGATGACGGAGGCAGTATGACCTCTGAAACGTTGGTTAACATTGACCAGACTACACAACGCAACAACCCAGAAGACAGAAATCTTCATACTCACCGCTGTGAAAACCTCAAATCTTACAATGTTTCAGGTGTTTTTTCTTCATTAAGATAAAGGCAGTCTTACTCAAAATTCCCTACATAATATGTGTGGTGAACAAACTTTTCTCTTTACCAAAATATACTTTTGTGAAATTAGGTTTTTCGCACACTGATCAAAAACATAATTGACCTACCAAGAAAATTACCACCAATAGTTGGTTATTGTGCAGAAAGGAACTTCTCTCACAATAATTCAACTTTCCTACAAAAAGGATATTAACTTTTAATTCCCCGTGTTGTTTCCTTTACTGAACCATTCAAAACCCAACCTATTATATATCCTTTTCATGTGTTTGTTTTGAAATTCTGTCAGAATGTTTTGTAATCAAAGTGGTGCCACTGATGGCACAACTCAGGGAAAATACTATGAAGAATACACAACAAAATTTTAGGTTTTCCCTATTTGTGTGTGTTGTTGTTATTGGTACACATAATACTTATATGATATTATTAAACTAATTTAGGACCAGACCACATTAATTCCCAACTTATTTTATTTTTTCCAAAAATGAAATTTTGCAGTGAGTATGATAACAAATGTCACTGAATAAAGTGGTTATATGTGACAGAAAATGATATAGCAGCACTGTGGCATGTAGGCTGGAGTCTGCTCATTCATGCCAAGACATGCATCTCCCTTACACATACCAGAATTGTTGCATACATATGTAACACAGGACAGCACAGTATGTACGAGGTTTCAAAGTGGATAACTGTTATCACCTTGATCAACATACAGTCACATCAGTTTCAAGATTAATATGAACAAGATTAGAAGGTTGAGTCATTACCTATAAAATGCATATAACTACATGATAATTTGACTTAGAACAAAATGTATCACCATCAAACTTCAAACTCATGTCAAAAATGTTTACAGTAAGGTTCTACTTTCTACCTTTGCAAAGCATATGATGAACATTATAATTATTATAAAAAGAATGCCTCTGAAATGCTAGTATGCTCTCATATGGATTATGTGTACAATTTTCCACCTTAAAGGAGAGTACTGAACTGAAGACTTGGACAGGGGTACATCTGAAAACAAAGACTAGACCAATTCATTCTGTTTTATAAAGAAGATATATTTATATATTTCTTAATACAAAAATCTCATTTCCAACATTTTATATTAGCTCTTGCATAAAGAGCTTGTTTAGAGAGGACAGTACATTAGTGTTTAATGATCACAGCTCTCATCTTTTTGTGCTTTTCCAGGTTGAGTATATTAAAAAATAACTCAGAGGAACGAGATAATAGAAATATGAATGCTCAGTTGGTAGTATATTGTGATGCAACAGTTAATGGCACATGTAACATAGATTAGGAATTATGTCACTGGTTTAATTTTATCAGATAACCTAAGAAATTAAGTAAATACTGAAATAAATGAATTCTTAAATATGTTAGTTTTGACTGTTTGATGGTTCAACATCAGTTTCACTTTTTGTTGAATGGACAGGACCTAAATTTCAAGAATAATTTGAACTATAAATATGAACGTGATCAGAAGGTTGAATCAGTCCCTATAAAGTGCATATAACTATATTATAATCAGTCTGACATAAAACAAAATGCAAGCACCATCAAGCTTTGGACTGGATCAGCTGTTGATGTTCTGGATTCCCATGTAGATTCACAGGTAGATACCAATGTTTCAGATAAACATATTATCTCCTCCACCTTTAGGGCTTCATACCTGTGAATTTGCAAACCCAGAGGAACATCAATATCCTCACTGTTGTCAGAACCTCAAATCTAGATCAACTCTTGTCAAAAGGCACAACTTTCTTGCAGACTAACTTCTTCAACATGAATGCTGTGAAACACATAAGATCTAATTTGTGAGTGAATTTTAATATGCAAATAAAGAATTACATATTCCAAGTTCTCAAGTACTTTTAAAATAAAGGTTCAGTATAAATGCTGTTTGAAATTACATTCCCGTAACAGCAGACAAATATGAAAAATGATGTTTTACCCAAAATGCATCTCATCAGCAATTAATATCACATAAGAATAAACCATCAATCAGTCATGATATGAGTTTGTAATTACTAATAGGATATTTAACCTTGAAACTTGCTGGCACATAGGCAGCTATAGTATTTAATAGTAACAAAAACAAGGATTCTTGAACCCTTATATTTAATATATAATTACTTTTCTTCTTCCTAAGATGTTTTCACTTTGTGTGTGTCACAATATATAATTACATTGAAGAGACATGTGGGAAAATCCTTGACTCTTGCTTCACAACTTGTCCTGTTTTTATATCAATGGATCCGTATTCTTACATATACCTTCCTTTATCGTAAAGTTTGCTTAAATTCAGTGTAAAATGTCAGTCATGTCTCAGTCAGCTACTAAAAGAAGTCACATGGATGTAATTTCATGTTGACATTTCTTCATGTCCAGCTTTCTTTTCTTAAATTTGTATAAAATCAGTAATAAACTGAAGAGTGTCAGATTTCTGAATGACATTGCAGGATCTATCAACAGGGAAGAATAGTTTGAGACCACCAGATTTTATTTACATGTACTTAGATATTTTTAATGAAACATAAAATATCTAATAAGTAATAATGTTTAAAAGGCTGCTTGAAGTTTTCTGAATCTGTTTGGCTGGTTGTCAATCAAGTGAACCAATCTGTGTAGTCCTTAATTATTTTTGGGACATAGTTTCCTACCACACTGCAATGAACAGGAAGACAAAATCTGTTTGCACATACCAGCACTCTTACACAATATGTTTGGTAATTATGGGCTCTTTATGAGTGTGAAACTCTGGATACTACCATAACAGTCAACAGCTTCAGCTCTAAGGATGCCAAAAAGTCTTTATGAAGAAAACACATGGAATCTGTGAGCGATTTCATCTATGAATATCTTACTGTCTGTTCTACTGACCAACAAAGAATAATTACTGCATCTGGATAAAATAATACCCTAATAGGAAATGCACAGTGAAAACACTCAGTGATGTCATGAAGACAGTAATTAGTTGAATAGTGAAAATCCATTTACATCGTAAGATATTATAATACCTATCTGTAAGTGAATATTCCTCAGTGGAAGCAACAGGAAACTTAAGGCTGTGTTCAGGTATGTACCAGAATCACATAAGCAGAACGTTTTAAAATTGATTCATATAAATCAGTTACTTTGTTAAGTACTGTGTGTGTTCTTTCATTGGCTAACTAGGTAAGATGGCAGGACTTTGATACCATTCATTTCTTTTAACCTCAGAATACAAATAGTTATTTTAAAATTAATTTGTATGTTCTGATATTTTCCTGAAGATCTATAGATTGTCTATTTGTTGTAACTAATTACAATTTTCAATTTATAATTTCAGCTCATGGCTTGTCTTACCATTTGCAACTATATGCAGATGACCTTTGTTGCTTGTAGGAAAACAACTTAAATCACTTTTCTGTAGCTTCAGATTTCAAATACGTTCATTAATCTTATAATAATATATTTTTACTGTTATTTATATATAACAAGTAATGCTAATGGAAAATAAATATTTAGTAAATATTTGTCCTAGTATGTGTAGATCCATTTATTGTGCCCATAACTGTTTTCTAAAGAGTGTTTAAATTCAAATCCCAATTAATTACAGGATACAAAGTCATTTAATCTGAAAAGTTGACTCAGAATATGACAGACTATTTGTAGTCAAAGAATAAATTGTCACATTTAAGAATAATGTTACAAGAGGAAGCTTCATGATCCTCCTGAAACAAAAAGAGCAATTCCCACTCATTATAACTCACCTACTGATATTCACAAATTTTACTGCAAAAATTTATCTGTTGTGCCATCTATCCCAAAATCTTTTACTAGAGACCTCATTACTGATTCTTCCTTTAATTTGGGTACCTTGACCAAATGATGTCCTATACATATACAAATGCTGTCACCAGACAGTCCTAATATGCACAAACCACAGATGATTTTCAGTGGATTATTTTTAATTTTCCTTAATACAGAGATGCCTTCCACTCTCTATGCCATTTATCTTCCTTTCATCACCATTAATCTGTGAAGATAAAAGTCCATTAAGAGCCTTAATTAAACATGTGTTATTATTTACACACAATCCAACTGGCCACACATTGTGTTAGCATACTGCTGTACCATTAAATCTTGTAGTTCATCTGACAGCCTTTTAGTTCAGGGATTTAAACACCCTATGCTGGGTGAAGAAGCAATGTAATGTGTAATTTCACACATAATGTTGAAATTTTTGTTTTGCTTCTATCCAATCCTTTGGTTGATTTTACTTTTAAAATGTTACATCTAATTATTAGTATGTGTTCCTTCCACAAAATGGACACATACAGGCACATAGCACATCCTCTGCAAAATTACAAACTGAATTCAGATTCAATTTTGTAGAGAAGTCTACAGTAATAGTTGTCAAACACCACATGTAACTTGAATTGCGGTGATTTTTAAAAAATAAATTTGCTGCTAAAGAAAGTGGATCATGACATAAAATACAGACATCATTAAGATCCATAACTACATTTGAAGAATTTTTATATGATGAATACTTAATTAAATAAAGGAAACATAAGTACTGTCTCTTCAGTGATATCTGTAATGTGATTAGGCTGTGTGACAATAGATTTGTATCTGCAATATCTTTAAGTTCATATTATGAACATCAAGATCAATTTTATTCTGGATAGGGTCCAATGGCAGGTTTTTGTATGACAGTGGTGAACCTTTGTGTTCCATAACAGTAGGGATTTCCTTGAGCAACTCTATAAATATGAAAATTCACCATATTTCAAAATGATTCACTAGCAACCATTATGTTCTAAGATTTGTGGAACATGAAAAATTAATCTGTTTTGCATTTTCTTTTATATATCACTGCTTTTTCTTCCCTGTAAGCACACACCCATTAGTATTATAATTTTCACTTACAGTTATGGTATTTTTAACTCTGTCCTGAAGACAGAAAATAATAATCATTCATGTCAGTTTCCAAATTCTTCAGAATGTCTGTGTTGATTATTAATAAAATAATACAATAATAACATTAGCACAAGGTGTAGCATCTTATATATTTCAGATTTAACCCACAGTAATATATTGATGATGATGATGATGAAGAATTGGCATCAAACTAAAAATTTGACAGCTACTGGCAATGTTCAAAGTTAAAACTCTTACCTGGTAAATATTTTATAGCTGACACCCAACATTATGTGTAAAATATCTGTAAAATGAATAAAGGTTATGATATTATTCCTGATCTTGCAAAATCAAGGAATGAAAAAATCCAGATATTTTTGCCAAG
>NW_019059654.1:384584-415060 GCF_000696155.1 Zootermopsis nevadensis | reverse complement strand
ATTCTAAGATTTTTCATTATAGTAGTGTTGCTATATATACTGCCCACACAGGATGTGCAATGCTTAGTCCTTCATTCTCCAGAACAATTGAGACAATAACTTACAACTTTATATGCAGACTTATGGCTGTCTACCATAACAGTCTTTAAAAAAAAAACTAAATTTAATGTTCCTTGTTGTACATACAATTCTCTGGGAACAGAACCAAAATGTTCAACATGAATAATACTAAAGCTTGCCATTGGGTATAATTCGAAGTTGTTTAATCCAGTCCACATCTTCACAACATATTTCCATAGGATCCATTTTAATATTATCCTCTTTCCTCCTTGGTCTTCCAAGTGGCATTGTTAAAGAAGTTTTACCATTAGCATTGTATTGTTGTTTTCTCATTTCAGTTACATATCAAGTCCATCATAACTTCTTTGATTTAAGTACCCTAGCAATATAAGGAATGTACAAATCATATTCTTTCTCATTATATATCATCCATTCCTAACTCATTATATCTCTCTTATGTTTATATTTTTTCCTGCACAACTTGCTTTAAAATGCTTGCAATTTATGTAACATTCTCAGAGTAGATCTTATATAACAAGCATTCAAAGCAACTGGTGAAACCATCAGTTTATACATATCAATCTAATGTTCTGAAAATAAGATAAAACAGCAGGTTTTGTGAAATTTCAGGTTCTCACAATGGTGAGTAAGAAGATAGCTGTCTTCTGAGACGTTGTGCTATGTAGCCTGGCAGAAACTGGCTGACATTTCAGAAGTACTTACTGCCTTCATCATCAGGGCAATGATCAGAAATCCCAAATGATAGTCATCTTCAGTAAGTTTTGTCACTCATATAATATTGGGATTGTTCCCTTCATTTTGATTCAAGTGAAATGAAAGACTCATGTCTGTAATAGTTTATCTGCTTCAGTCAGTTATAAACAAACATCCTTCCCAAAAACTTAATGGTCAGTAGTTACCATCTCTACCTGGAAGATGGTCTCACTAAATCCCAGATTCATTATCAAATCAGCAATAATGCTATTTCCTATAAATAGCTCACTCCCTTCATCCTGATCTATAACAACAGTATCCATTTAACATTATACCAACATATATAAGTATAAAATTTTTTTAAACAGATTTATATGTGCAGCTATTTACAGATATTATAATCACTATTCACCGAAACACCAGTTCAAAAAATTTAATTTCACAATACCTATAAGTATTGATTTAACAGTAATAAAAACCAGTGGTCTGTTGGGAACTCTCAGATTCATATCCCGTGTAAATGAGTATGGTCAAAGGTTCAATCTTATAAATACTTTAGCTTATTTTGAAATTATTACACTACATCACTTCTTTTCTCTTACTCAGGCATTCAAGATTGCCATTGATATAAATGACAGCACTAGTGAAAGTTGTAATTTAGCTTCCTAATGTGGGTATCTGTAGGTATTTTAACTGTTCTTAAGCTCTCATCACAACTGGTATATCTATGCTGTTCACTAGTTCAACATAACATAAGATAGCCACTGATAAATAAAGAGAATGAAAGTTAATACTACTATTCACATTCTGAAAATAATATCTTCTGACAGAAGATAGAACTTTTCTTTGCCATATGTCATGCATTCATGGTTCTCATGCTATTATATATCTAACCCCTGAAACCAGACAACAGTAGTGTCAACCATTATTATGACACATTCTATTTTCATATGTGCATTTCTGTCACAAAACAAGGAAATAACCACTACCACTGAGCAATTTACCAATTAAACAGCTGCCTTACAATGCAGGTTAAGTTGAATGCCACAAATGAACAGTACGTCTGAAACATTCTACTTTTCTTACACTATTCACTCTCATGGATGTGCAAACTGTTTTTAAGCGCTAATATTTAGAAGTTTCACTATTATTAATGTTGCACCCAACAATGTCTATATCATAATCATCAGATTATTAAATCCAGATATTTGTCCATTCTAGATGTAAACATGAGACACATTGAAATCACACAAGATTACAAGGAGAATGCAGAGTGAACATATTAAAATATTTTTTACATATCATACTGTGGAAAAAGTACCAGTAACTAAAATGTATCAGTATATCACAAGAGGACAACATTCCCTATTCTGTGAACCAATAGTGTTAACAATTCTTGGGTTTCGATCATTAGCTACATCATGTTTTCAGTGGGTTCCAATATTTCAGCAGCTCATATTATGATGAAGTGTTCAATTACTGGAGTTTCAAAGATGGCCGTCTTCCAGACTGCATGACACAGCAACTCAGACAACAGCCATCTTCAGACTCACCACCGTGAAAACCTCAAATCCTGCATACTGGATTTTCATTTATCTAATATGATTTCATTCCTATGGTTTCTTTTCAAAATATTTGATGCAAAATTTATACACATTTTTAATTTAAATTCAGGAGAATACAATATGTGGTAAAGCAAGTAGCATTTGATTGTAACGTCATGTAAATGACCAAGAGTTAACAAATTAGACATACATCATCATATGCTAATTTAATATAGGTCTCAATGATTGGACATCAGTGATTCTGACAATAAATTATCCTGGTCTTTCACAAAGCAGAATTTATTTTGTCTGTACTTAGAATTCACAATTATAAAAATAATAGAATGGAAAGAACAAATTGCTGATTCTTTCCATAATTATTAGATAGATCATTTGATTAATTACCAATTTAAATTTATCAGCTTCGTGTACCACCTACTTTATCCTTGAGAAACAGCTCCTGGCACCAACCAGATAGGAGGTTGGTAGGTCCCATGGCAGCAAAAAGAAAAGTTCCTGTCTGTAGCAGGAGTAAAACTGATTGTCCAGCATATATAGCCACTCACTTTACTAATTTATACAAGCTACCAGTAAATGCAATTTATAGGAAGCTTCCGTTGGTAGGGGTGGCATGCTTTCTCTGCATTCATTAACAGAACTTAATACTTGATACCACATGTGACACAGCAACTTGGAATGAAACAACACTGCATGTAGAAGCATAAGATATTGAATACACAGCCATCATAACAATTAGGTCATATAAGAATGAGCACCTGCAGTACCACATATTGTGCTCCCAGAATCTGAAAACTACTAAGCATAAAAAGTCCTATTTCCCTTAATGCTTTTCTGTTATTACTATTATTACTTTGGCCCCCCATCCTGCATGCTCATTCCTACCTTACCAACATTCTAACAATGCCCAAAATTATTTCATATTTTCCATTAGGTAACAAAGGCTGGACATTTCATTTGTGCTAGTTATAATTCCTCTGTGACAAAACATGGACTCTGAATCAGGACAATTATGCTCCTAAAAATGCACCAATTTTCAGGTGTTTGCACAACCCTATCTTCAGACATTCAGTTAAGAGGTGATGGCACTTATCCTGGAAAAACAGTGAGTCAGCATTAATTTCTCAGTCACATCTATTCGAGCTTTGATAACTAATGCATATGAATGATCCTATATATTTCAGTCCAGTGACTTGATAACTGCAACACTTTTTACATACAAAACTTTATATTCCAGGATATAAAATATGTTAAGGCCATCCATTTGAGAAAGAGAAAAAAACTGCAATGTCTTTAAAACTTAATTATTGCAAACTTTCTTAAATTCATTGTTGCAATAATAAAAATAGGCAGATAGCACTCAATATTCATTGCCATTAAACAATGGGAACTACCAATATCAGTCTCAAATATACAAAGAATGAATTTAATACATCACAACTTGTATTATCTGCAAGCAGAAAAGCTACATACTACAGTATGAACTAAACAGCTGTTGGCTATACCAAATACAGTTCGTAGCCCACACCAAAAGGTGGATTAATCATCTTTTGGTAATTGTACTTCAGTAATATTAATACATGTGATGTGATAAACTAGTTTCTGCAAGTAAAAATATTATGTACATTCCGCAGTAGTTATAGTACATATATTGAATGAAATTAATTACTAAATAATCCTCTGTGACTTAATAAAGAAGGTGGCGATACAACCCGCACACAATATAATAAATGATGAATACAAATTATGCCATGTATCTGTAAATCAAAAGAGATATGTTCAATTTCAATTGACATAATATATTTAAATGTTCACCATATCAAATTTTATTAGATTATACAGAGTATTAAACTCAAAATGAACAAAAGTGAAATTTTACTACTTATTCCGGGAATGAAGGAAGACTGCACTTCGGGGTATACAAAAGTAAAGACATTTCATGCAAACAAATTATAGTTAAATAGATTCACAACACAGAATAGATACTTACTGTTAAAGATTGACTAATAAAATGCTGCAGAGTTAATAGTACAGAGATAAAATGGAACTAAGGGGTTTAATAATTGATTATTGCCTTGGATAATCCTCACTTGTCTCTCCTTCCCCCTCTTAAAAGAGAGATGTCAGTCTATCCCAAAATGATTGGCACCAAATTAATGGGATTATAGACTGTACGTAGAAAATACTTTATAACAATTATGCAAATATGTATAAACTTCATTTTTAATACAACCATTGGTGTTCACCAGAAACACAGAAGCTATGTCATGTAGATTGGCCACACATAAAGAGTACTACTTCCATCTCGTATAGTTTCTAATGGGTCCCGTGTGTAATGCAGTACTTCTTCAGAGACTGCCTGCGCAGCTGCTGACAGTTGATGATGAGTATGGGACTGTCTTGTTGCAACAGCTGGCACTGCAATATTGAGGTTGATGGGTTGCTGCTCAACAATTGGATCTCCCAGACTTTCATCTGGTAAGATGCTCTCTGGTCCACCACTTTCTTGTTGGATGGTGATTTCTGTGACAGGATTCAAATCAGAGATGCTTTGGTGTTCCACAGTAATTGTGTGGTTGGGAGGAAGGCTGCCATGAGCATCCAACTGATCTGGATCCAATTCCGGGTCATGCTCTTCCAGTTTTGGTTGACCATGAAGTAAGTTTTGATGGATATCACTCCCACTACCGGATGATGTGGTAACAGAACTGCCATTACTTCCACGATGCCTATCACGGTTGTGTGTATTGAGATGGCGCTTCATGTCAGAACGGACACGAAAAGGTTTTCCACAGACTTCACAGGGATGCGGCTTTTCACCTGGAAGTCAAGTGGGATATTGGGTGCCTTATGTCTGTAACACTTCTTAAGGTAACTAATAAATTAAATTTAAATGTTACTTTGTAACACCATGTGCCATAGTACAAGCCATCACAATACAGCTGACAAAACTAATTCAGTTTAGAGCTAATTTCATTTTTGTATGTTTCCTTGAATCCTTCATCAGCATGAAAACATGTAGTAAATGCAAGTCATCATTTCCTCAACTACCTAAAGCCATATTATCTAATGGATTAAATTTATTTTTATCAGTTGTGGCTTCAACATATAACTGGGTACTAAACACATAACAGGAATAATGTAAGTAGATACTAAAGTATGTAAACTAAAAAAAAGGACTCCTTACCATTTGTAACAATGAGCTTTTTAAGCCTTCATTCTCCATCATAAAGATATTGCTGTATACCAGTGCCTGAAAGGAAACACATACCTGTATGTATCCTACGGTGGTTCTGGAGATAGGATGAGGCACGGAAGCTCTTGGCACAAAACTCACATTTATAGTTCTTCTCTCCAGTATGGATGCGACGATGAACTATGAGCGAGTACTTGCGAGCAAAATCCTTTCCACAATATTCACACTGATAGTTTTTCTCCTCTGAATGAATTGAGATACAGTGATACTTAAGGTCACCCCACTGACGAAAGTGTCGGCCACAAAACTCACATTTGTAGGGTTTATCACCAGAGTGCAGACGCATATGTACCTGCAACATTCACACACTGTACACACATGACAGAACATGTTGTTGTGCAACCTTACCATTCTCTTTATTGGGCAGAGACTACAAGGCTGTTGTAGGCTAGATAACCACTGGCTTTTGCCAGGACATATTATATATTGTTCACATGTAAATAAAGATACACTCCTTCTGGATATAAGTTCCTTAACTAATCTATTAAAAATGAGAATACTGAAATATTTTTTTGTTAAACGATTACCACCAAACTACAGAAAATGGTTAATTACTCATAAACAAATGAATTACAAACAGAAACAAAACAATCTAAATTTTTATTTTGGTATTGGACATTGTAGAAGTCTTAATGTTAGAAAGCCTGAAGAGAAAAGACTACTTGGAAGATGTAAGTATAGATGGGAGGATAATATTAAAATGGATCTTAGAGAACTATGGTTTGGGGATATGGATTGGATTCATCTGGCACAGGACAGTGTCCAGTGGTGGGATCATGTGAACACATTAATGAATTTTCCAGTTCCATAAAAGTGGGGAATGTATTGGTTAATTAAATGTAACATTATTGCTTGGGCCAAATTACTTGCTAGCTTACTTCCATAGAGCTGTAGATAGGTGCAGTCAACATAGCCTGGTTGGTGCATATAACGGCCAGGTAGGATGACAGCTGTTTAAAAAGACTGATTCTACTGTCACTGTACTGTCTATTGTCCATCATCAGGGCAATGAGTGACCTGATGATAGAGGCAGCAAGCAACTCTCAAATGTTGCTAAACTTCTTCCACATTAAATGGTGCAAAAACCCAGAATACAAGGCAGTGTTTTTGAAAAGGATAGGAAAAGTGTGGAGGAGTGCACACAGTGTGTATCACCTTGCAGTTCACCCTGTGCCAAGACCTCAAATAATCTAGTCCCATCAGTAGCTTCTCAAGAAGGACTCTGCTTCATAAAGTTGGTATAATTTTAGAATTGAAAGACATTAATAAGACAGAAGTGACTTATTTCTTTGGCTTTTGGAGGTATAATCTTAAGACAGAATTCAACTGTGACAGCCATTGATGAAGAGACTATATATTATTCTCATCACAAATAAACACTGCACTGAATAATCTATGTATAGACAACTTACTTTTAGTGCACTTGCTGCAAAAAAGCTTTTTCCACATACTTCACACTGATGTGGACGTTCACCAGAATGACTTCGAAGATGATAAACAAGGGAGTTACGGTGATTAAACATTCGACCACACTGAGGACATATGAGATGAAGTCCTGCTCTCCGGGATCTTTTTCCAGGCAATCGTCTCTTTGGGGATAAAATTTCACCCCTACCTCTTGGTTCTGGTGTAAAGTCCAAGTGATCTGTTTGAACATGCTGCTCCAACTGTGATTTGGTCTCATATACATCACCACACAACTCACAAATGTTGTCAGGTTCATCTAGATTTTGGTGATTGATATGAGGATGATGGTGTTGCTGTTGCTGATGATGATGCTGCTCTTCTATTTCTTGAAGATCAGCTTCTGCTGCATGTAAATCCTCCTCACGATACCATTCCTTCTCGTTGTTATTTTTTAGACCCCTGACAATTTGAGGTGATGGGATACATTCCATATCTGCTTCATCACCAGTATCCACACCTCCAACATCAACAACTCCTCTGATGCCTTCCATTAAATCCTCAGGTTCACTGAACTCTTCAATCTCCTCTTGTTTTGGGTGAGCTAGATTTACATGAGTTTCAAAGGCTTTCTGGCGTCGGAAAGTTTTGCCACACTGATTACAAGTAAGAGGAGGTGGAATTGCCCCTATAGTTGAAGCTGCCGTAGGCTGTTTGTTTTCTCTCTCTTCCTTCACCTCAGATTCTTCTTTCATAGGTGTAATTTTTTCTTTATTGTTACTGGGATTAGATATTGGACTTGGTTCTGAAATCACAGTAGATACTGTAGGCTCATAATGGGATTTCAGATGTTCAAAGAATTTGAGTTGATTGGCAAAAGATTTTCCACACAGTTCACAACTAAACACCTTCTTATTGGTGCTGTGAGTAAGACGGTGTGTAGCACATGCAGACTGGCTGCTAAACTGTTCCCCACACTTCACACATTTATAACCTTTGGTGTGAATGCTTCTGGCAGGAGAGGCCAAATTTTTTAGATTTTTTAGCTTACGCGGAATACGTTTTTTATGTGGGAGACTTCTCCTAGAAGGTCTTAAGTCACTTTCAATATCATAGTCAGAATCATTATCATCTTGAAGAGGTTCATCACTTTCATCACCCAAATCATCTTCTAAACCCTCACTTTTCACATCATACTCTTCCTTCAGAACATCATCATCTTCTACAGTAGTCCCAGACACTTCATCTATTAACACAGTCTGCTGTTGTTCCTCTTGAGGCTGTTGCAACCGATTTACCAGTTCCCCCGTTCCTTGTTGAATCACATCCTGCCGTTGTGTTACATCTTGAAGGTGTGGTCGAACATAGCGGCTTCTGATAGCCATGGATTGACTTGAAAGCACTTTCTTCAGAGGGGGCAAGGGTGGTAACCTCATTTCTTGTTGCTGATGTTGTGGCTGATACATCTTCATGATTCTGTCTCCTTGATGGTGCTCTAAGATATGCTGTTGTGCAGTATTAGCTGCAGCAGCTGCTTCTTCTTCCACAGCTTGTATATAGCTAGACACCATGGCAGCCATTGCGGGTTTGTCCACTGACACACCTGTAACTGGTGACATTGGTGTCATGGTTGTCATGTGATGATGATCTCCTATAGAAACAGGTACCTGGACTTTAGTTCCAAGGTGGCCGGCAGCAGTAATGAGACCTGGCAACCCCCCTGGACTAACAATCACATTTGACTCTGAAGTTACTACTGAATGGTGTTGTTGCTTTTGTTGTTGAACCAGCTGAACAGCAACCAATGCTGCTGCCAACCGTCGATCTTCCTCTGTTAAATCATGAGTCAGGAGATCATCTTCTGCATCATAATGTTCAGGTATGTATTGTGGAAGTGTGGCACGATCCAAAGGAGTGTGTTGGGAGAAATCTTGAGGGTGTGGAGGTGGAGGAACCATCATGTCAACAACCATACCACCATGCACAACATGGTGTTGCATCAATTCATCACTCATTAAAGTTTGAGGAGCTGGTGATCTACAGTCCACTAGCCCCTTGCTCAGAGTTTCTGGCACACGATGTATATTAATATATTGAGCACTTATTAATTCTGGGGGTGGTTCGTCATCCTCATCACCTTTTACTGTACCAGTTGTGTTAAGTTTCACCACATCTGTTCGCATTTGAGTTACCATCTCCACACTCTCAAGGAGTTCTTGTGATCGCCCTGAGTCATCCATGTCAGTTATCTGACCAAACAATTCTCCGTTCAGTGAAGTTCGTTCATTCTGAAACATTACAATAGAATTCTGCAAGTTGCTCCTACATTACAATAATTAATGCACAAATAATAACTAATAGTAATGCGAATGCCTACATCTCGTCCAAGAACAAGTTTTTCTAACTTATTTTGGAATATTTAAAACAAATTTTTGATGTTTAGTACCGACTTGCAGAGGCATAAAGGGATTTGTAAACGTTTTCAATGTGAGTAAATAATTTCATGAAATAATTAAAACATGATGTATACAACATCTTTAATTCATATATAACCTATTCGTCGAAGAAAATAATAATAATAAAAAAAGATAAAGGCCGCTAAATCATGCATCCTTCGTCTTCTGTATAAGAAACTGGCTACATCCAATCTATTTGTCAAAACCATTTACAACGGGAAATACGGTTTGAACGTGGCATAATTTTCTGGTTATCGCTATTTCTACATTACAAACACAAAATATAGTGTATGTATTACAATTTTCTCTATACATGGACAAATCTCATTTTCTGTAAATTACAAAAGTCAAAAGGAAGCCATTTGTAGAAACAAATGACAAACGGGTGAAGTTGCAAGGTCACACTTCCAATGAATGCCATTACAACTTTTAAACATTCTTAAATGCCCATGTAAGTACACTTATGTTACTACTTACCTTAAATATGTTATCTCTACTCTCTGGGTGTAATTTCCTGTAACTTTCCGAAGGATAACATTGCTAAATAATAACAAATAACTCGAATGCATAGGAGCTTCGTAGCAAAATATGACAACAATGCCTCCATTAACTGGAAACACAGGGGAAAATGGCAGTAGATGGCAGAGCGATCAACGATGGAGGTTGAGGGAAATTCTGGTTAACGCAAATGTTATTGCTTGGATAAAGGTTGAATAGATAATGCTCTTACGTATTCTTGTAAAAGGTGTAAGTAAATTTTGAAATTGTGTATACATTTGCCCTTACGTTCCATTACATACAGAGACATCTTATATAACCTAACCTTAACCTCATTTGAAAAAAAAAACGAGGTGATGAAGATAAAAACCATATGAATTCGACCGTGTAGATGTATTGGTGTTGGAAACTGGTTTTCCTTCAGTATCGTTCAGGAATTTTACATTGTGTTCTTTCACTCTAATACATGATGTAGGAACATGGTTCTTGAAAACGGTGATCCTGACATAGCATTTGTATATGACGAAGTAATGATTAATATACCATTCGATCTGGTAACTTCGTTGTTTGTATGACAATATGGTGGTTAATATAGTTACAGCTGTAGAATTTGACTATACAGATTGTACATTTTTTGTGTATTTCAGTGTTTCAATTTGTTTAGCTGTACATAAGCATGTGTCTGACACTAGTTTATCATGATTTTTTTTAAATGTGTGAAGCATTTGTTATTGTGGTACTTTTTTTCTGGTACACTGATGTGTTCTAAACTTGGGATCTACAGAGTACATAAAGCAAGTCTATTCTATTGATTTAATTTCTAGATCATTCATTATGTGTGTTTGTGTTTACAGGTTGAGACTAGAAATTTATATTGTATATTATTTGGCTGTGTAATAGTTGTCCATAATGACAGATGCTGGCATTGAAGCAGCTGCTGTGATTGTTCTCCAGAATGGTGTTGATTTGGACAATAAAAAGCGATATACTGAAGCTTTAGTGTGTTACCGTGAAGGTCTTCAACTGCTTTTTAATCTGATGAAAGGTTTGTAGCTACTTGCTGTTTCATAGACATTCTGTAAGTATTATACATATCACAATAAGGAACAGCATATAATTTCCTTCAAAATCATGTGGACCAATTCCTCTAGAAACTGTTAAAGTTGGATATTTGTAATTGACTGCATGTTGAATATCTAAATGCACAGTTGACTTTAAATTACAGTGAAATCTGTGGGTGTCTGCTACCATTAATTTATTTTGAAAAATTATCTGATTTTATGGAAAGGAAAAATGTTTACATTTTATCTTATTTTTAAGAAAGCATTGAAATGCCTTCTTTGTTGCTTTGAATACTGTTTTAGACATTCATATATAAAACATAATGTACAACTTCGTATTAGGACTTTCTCTCTTTCTGACATATTTTCCAATCGTAGAATCCAGAATACCATACCAAGTATCTTTCTTTAACTGATGTAATATTTACAATTAAGTCATAATTTATCTATTGTATATAATGGGTGGGTTTATTTGTAACTTATCTCTACTTTATGTGAACACTTTGTTTGTATTTGTGACATTTATATAATAGTATGACTTGTATTTGTATAACATGTATTGTATTATTATGACTTATTCTACATCCTGTTGTCATCTGACTAACTTATGGATCCATGTAATGTAATAAAGATGTATGTATGAAAATTAACTTAAAAGTGTTAGGTTTCAGATATGTTGTACAAGGACATACCCTGGAAACAATATGAAAGCTATATTTAACAAAAATTTGGGACTTTGGTAATTACAGATCACTCACCAAGCATTCGAAGATATAAGACCCAGTCAGCTCATGTAGATTTGTGTTGGACAGAACTCTATCTAAACAAATCTCTTTTTTGTCAGTTTTCCATTTCTTGTATTAAGTAATTTTAACGAAAGTATGGAGTCAGTAGGACAGTAGTAAATAATTTATGAAGTGAACATCTGAATTTTTTTTTGAAGGTGTTACAGATTCTGAAAAGAAGAAATATTTACGTACAAAAGTAGAAGCTTACATGGGTCGAGCAGAAAAAATAAAAGGATTGATTGAAGAACAAAAAACTATGGGAAAGTATCATGAGCAAATTCTCATAGAGAATGATTCCACTGGGCATAGTTATAAGAATCTATTTGGCAGGTTTCTTGATGATGAAGTTACATCTGTAGAAGTGGAAGATCCGTATGTTCGCAGTTTTCATCAGGTATGAAAGTGATACAGTTAGAAGACTTACTATGTTCACGGTGTAAAACAGTATGCTAAGTAGTGGTTATTACTGTTGGTGGATATGGTTCAGTATATATTGAACAATATACAAATTTTATATGAGTAGTTTGTGAAGTATGTTTGTACTAGAAAGTATTAGAGAAGATTTTCTCATAAACTTGCCAGGGTCAGAATTCCAAGCACATAATACATGCATGAACTTCTTAATAATATCAGGTTTACTGGGTCAGTTTTGGACAAGAAACTTACTAACCATATTTATCATCACTTCATCTGAACTAAAGTCATGATTGAGTGTTTATTCTCTTTTTGCATTAATGAGGTCCAGTATTCAATTCTTAGCCTGTGATTCAGGTTTGTTGTGGTTTTCTACATCTCTCCAGGTAGATGTTATAATATGTTTAATAACAGGAAATGACTGTTCTTCCACATTCTTCCCAGTTCATCATTTACAATCAGCTTTTGGTAATAAGTCTGTTAGGAAGTCATTGAGTAATGGAGAGAGCCGGGATAGCTCAGTCAGTATAGTGACTAGCTACGGGCTGGATGACCGGGGTTCGATCCCCGACTGGTGCAGAGGATTTTTCCTCTACCCTCTGCGTCCAGACCGGCTCTGGGGCCCACCCAGCCTCCTCTACAATGGGTACCGGGGTCCTTTCCCGGGGGTAAAGCCGGCCGGGGCGTGATGCTGACCACTCACCCCCATCTAGTGCCGAGGTCAAGGAAGAGAGGAGCTATACCTCCACTCACCCCAAACGCCTACATGGCGTATAGTGGGACAAACTTTACTTTACTTGAGTAATGGAGATTTCAAGGTTGAAGAGGTACATTGGCATACTGTAAGAAGTTTTCTAGCTAGAATGTTATAAATGAGGACACAGTCTAATGACTAATTTTCAAAATGTGACTTTTCTACCTGATTCAAGTTTATTTTCTAATATTTAATTAATATAATAATTGGAAATGTTTTAGACATTTTTGCATTTTACATTTCTTATAATTTCAGTGTCAAAATTTTCTAAGATTCTGTGAACTTGTGGTGAAATCATGTTGCAACCTGAATAAAATAAGACTCCTTACAAGCAGAGATGGATCTGTGAAAGATCAAACACAGTGGCTTGAGACTATGAAACAGAATTTACAGAGATACAGAATTGATTTAATGATCGAGTTTTCATCCACCCTACATGACAGGCAAATCAAGTAAGTTCATCAGTAACTCTCTATCTTAGGATAGGGGAATGAAATATACAGTGTGTAAGACTGAACAAGTCTCAGTGACAGTTTTCAGAGCAAACATATACATGACATCCACACCATATGTTCAGTGTGTTGGAGTGTTATTTTTTGATAACCATGATACAAAACAAAAATGAAAGCAACACCACATATACTCTTTCGATTATGGAATGGTATGTGATGCAACACAGTTATGTGATTTGTCATGTCATTAAAAATTCACTATATTCAGTTTTGAACATACATTTTTCCTGCATTCATATTCCAGTGGGAAATTCAAACACACTGTTTATACTTCTCTCACCCAGTGGCAGAGGATATCATGGATGATGTGAAGACATATTTCATAATAAATATGTTAAATTTATAAAGAAATACCTTATTATTTTGGTTTAGAAGCAATACTTTCCTAGTCTGGAAGCACTTATGGAAAACAATGAGAAATCCAAATCAGGATAGCTGGTACACTGTGTCACATTCAAACCAGGTGTCCTTTAATATTAGCAAAGTGTTCTGCTTTTGATACCATGTTTTTGTAGGTTGCCAGTTTTACTCAGTGCAGTTTTGTGTTACTGTGAGTTTGTTCACTTGCAAATATTTACCATTCTAGATCCAAGTTTTATTTTAGCAAAGTACAATACTCATCATGACCATGTGGTCATGACATTGCTCCCTTGTGTTCTGTAGTATGTTCTGAGGTGGACTAACATCATGTACGGTACTTTTCAGAGGAAATATTATTTGTCATCACCCAAAAGTACCATAATTAATAAATATGTGTACTGTTAATAAATATTTTTTGTGAGGTGTTTGAAATACAGAGATTACTTTAATCTAAACAGCAGTATGTTGGGAGAAAGATGCCTATTTGTCCACATATTATGATAGAATATAATAAAATTTATTTACATTCCATAGATCCTTCATAGGCCTAAACCAAGGATGTAGAATTTGTCAGAGCATAATATAATACTTGTTTCTAATACAAATGTAAATTACATAATCACATGAATGCTACGGAAAACTATTGTACTAACACTTTTCTATCTGTTTTACTAATTATATAAAGATCAGTTAAATTTGTGACATATAAAGGAACATTTGAGGGACAGAGATCACTTACTTGATCTTGGACCATTTAGAGAAGATAGTATTCATTCTCACTTAACTGAAATAGTAAATGCATGTATTTTTCCAGAGGAAAGGCCCTTCATGCATAATACATGTCATGTTCTATGTAACTTCATCTGATGCAGTGATTATTGTTTGTAGGTTGAGCAATGGGTGGACAATAAAAATTGGCCGAGGACTGGATTATTTCAAAGCTCCAGAGAGTAAATTTTCATTAGGATTTTTTGACATGGATTTGCGACGTTGCCATGAAACCACAGTAGACGTGTATCATATAAAAGATGTTAAAAAGTCATATGGGTGATCACATTTGGCCATTATTGACCAATTTACAGGGTATAGAAGGTAAATATACATTTCTGATACATGTGTGCAGTTTAAATTTATTTAAAGAAAATATTAAATGCATGTATTGATTGGCTGATCAGAGTAGCTTTCTCCCCTGCTTCATATTCAGGAGTTCCTAAGTTCAGTGCTTGGCCCAGAAACTAGCAATCATGACAGGATTTTGTGCATTTCCTAGTTAGGTTTTTTCTCACGCAACAGCTTACACGGTCTAATGGCTACTTGAAATTAATGTGTAACCAGAAATATCTGTCATCCAAATAACTTATCGACTTGATACGGGAGATTGCATAATAAGAGCTGACGCAAAAGTGCGACAGCAAGCTTCATGAAGCAGGTTATGTATTTCATAGACTCGTTCCGATCTTTATCTGCCCCCCCCCCCCCCCCCCCCCCCCAGCAAATACCACAATATTACCTTGAATTAGACAGTGACTGCTCCCTTCCATATCCTTTCCTGTTCACTATTATCTTATTATTCAGTTTTATAGTATGAACTCCTGACAGTGTCATTAAGTAGATCACAATTAAACAGTGAAGTATATGGGTGTAATATTTTGATCAGTCACTCCATATGTGGTGATAATCATAAAATGGTCTTTGGCTTCTCAGCTACCTGCTGCTATCATGTACTCTGCTACCTGGTCTCTGGGCCAGTAATGAAAACTGTGACCTTTCAAATATGAAGCAGGAATTCTATTATCTACATAACAGAAATGAGTCACTGTATTGTTTATTTATTCATGCAAAACTTATGGATAGTAAAACAACTACAAACTTTCATTATTTATGAAACTCCACTTTTGCTTAATGCTATGTTTTTCTTACACTTAATTTGATCTTATTATTGGAATAGTTGAAATTTTTAATTAATTTCTTCATTTGAGCATTTTATCTCTCTTCTAAACATGGTGATGAACATCAGTTCCTTAAAAATTAGATATTTTATGACCAGCTGGGCAAGTATTAGCATCTTAATAAAGACTCAGCTCTATGAACTTGGTAATGTTTTTGTTGGGCTGGACTGTTGTATATTAAACACAGTACTAAGGAAAGAGGAAAGTGTAATTGCATGGTGAAATTAAGAGGTATGGACAGTCAATGGTTGGGGGATGGCTGGTGTGGTTAGAACACAAAGACGTCATCAGATTGTAAAACTGGAGGGTAGCTGTGTTGTAGCCTTGGTATTTACATAATTTTAATTTTTGCACATCAGAGAAATGGTGGACAGTACTTATTTCAAGTATGTAGAAGAAATAATTGCTCAATTGAAATAAGAATATTTTTTAATATTATATGATAGGAGAATAGTGTTTAAATTAGTGGGAAACAATGTATTAATAATGCAGGTCCCATATTTGTATATTCACCTCCAGAAAAATCATTCCTTACTTTCAAAATATGAACATAACTCAGAATAAAAGTACTTTGATGAAATGGCAAGTTTAGAGGTTTATTTTAATACATAGTGATTTAACTTGTGTATGTTTAGGCAGTATCATTGCTACTCCAGAACAGCTTATAAACATCCTCTCACTAATGACAGAAAAGCCTGTACGGAGTGTCTGTAATTGATTGCATACCAGCATTATGTTATGCCCAAGAAATGATGCCTGCCACATTAATGAAGAATGCAACAATCTTGATGGAGATGTTAAATCTTCCTGCACAGGTATAACACAGTAACACAAAATAATCGTGTATTAAAATATATATATTTTTGCACATATAACTGTAAAAGTATGTACATAATTATGAAATTTATATATGTATATACAGAGCCAATTATCTGGTATGTTTTCATTGTGATACAATAATAATTTTATCCGACAGTGATGCACATGTTCCATGAGGCATTCATGACGTTATTCACACATAGCTTTCTTGTCGAGATGAATATATGAGAAATGAATCCAGCAGGCGTGGTTCAACCAGTTCCATAGCATCAAGATCCTCAATCACTTTGGTGCCACAATTGGCCGATATTTTCCTGAGAGCAGCCTGGAAAGAACGTGACAGGGTTAAGAAACCTTTGAAATAATAACATTAAACACCTTATGCAAATTTTGAAAAATACACTTATTTCAAATAAATTTCTGGGTGTAATATGCATACCAGACATGCCACTAGGACTCCATCACTGTGGTTTCTCTCCCTCTCCTCTTTGCAGAGCCTTACTAGTCGATTGACTCCCTGTAGCTCTACCACCTGTGCTGCCACTACTGGGTCACTGCATAACCTGCAATACAATAGTAGTCAAACCAGTGGATCATTGTCTGAGCAGTGTATCACTAATGTAGAAGAGAGGGTTTGCTAAGTAGGGGATGAAGAATAAGTTCAGTTCTTGAAGTCTGAGAGAATGCAGTACAGAGATTAGTAGTTATTTGGAAATTGACCATAATGTAGTGGTGTGATGCATGATGTTATATTTGGATAACAGCATAAAGATGACTCAGATTTTGAGCATGTATTTCTGTACAGGCTACATACAAATGTCAAGAAATGTTCAATGACAATGGAAAAGCATCTCCTTCAGCAGTTTTGCATAGAATAAACATATTAGTGTATGTGAGAATTGTATATAATCCATTTCCTACCAAATGCAGTCCTCATTCTAAATTACTTAATAAAATTAATTGTCTTTTTGTCATATTAATTTAAAGAACTGATTAATACTTTGTACAACTAAAAATCTTCTGAATGTTGCAGTCAGGTGTTTAGAAGTGTTGTTTCATGTTTGAGAAGTCCTGAATTTGACATAGTACTATCTTTACTGAGGTTTTCCATGATTTTTCCTCAGTCTCTGCCAGCCATAGTGCCTTAAATCAGGCCCTGACCACTAACTTCCACATCCTTTCCAATTCAGAATTTACTAATCGTGCTATCATTTAATGCTAATTGAACACACTAATAAATAAACCAGAAATACATATATGCACAGGCACAAAGACATATACATCACTGTATAAACTTGCCTTGAGAGAGCAATGGCAGATTTCTGCTGCACTCTTTCTGCCGCTGCTATCTCTGGAGCTCTCTGGAGAGGGGAATGTCGTATTTGTAGGAAGCAGAGCAGGGCCACAACGGCTCGTTGTTCAGCAAGGTGTGGTCTACTCTCAGGTACTGCAGCCATGTTGGCAATAAGAGTGGCAGCCTGCTCTTGCAGGAATACGGACACTTTTGGTCCTTGTCTCTTCACAGCCTGAAGCAGCTTTCCAGCTGTTCCTTGTTCTAGTAATGGCCATACAGTTCGTGGTTCCATGAATGTTAGGTTCGCAAGTGCAGCTGCTGAAAGGAGCAATGTCTCACAAGATGCAGTAGTACTGGCTAGACCTGGAATTACACAGTTACAGCAATATAAGGGCTGATTATAAAATTCCACAACTGATTTTTATATTATACACACATTACAGGAACAATGTACCACAGAAGTTGCCATTTATTTGCCAGTAGGAGGAAAGTGATTGCTTTGAACCAGTTATTTCTGTTTGTGTTTTGTTTCATGGAATGGTGTGAAGTTAAAGATTATGCAGTGTCAGAAGAATGACAGGATAATTGTGAACAGTTAACCTTTAAACAACGGGGATTTAAATGGCAAAGTGGTAGCAGCCCTACGGAGTTTTTTTTTGCAGGTTTTTAAACTTTTGTGCACGCTCTACGAAAAACTTTAATATTATCTGAAGTAAACATGATAAATTGACGAAATAAAAGTCATATTTACTCGAATAGAACAGAGAATACATAGAGGGTAATATCTTAATTGCCTAAATAGGCATTAGTAACTTTACTTTCTTCTTTGGAAGCTCATTCGACATGGTAGAAGCCATGGTTATGAACTAATGATCACACAGAAATATTTGTTTCCCCTACTTCAGTGGATACACATTCTTTTCACTCATCATGCTGAGGAATTTGAGTAGCTATGATTAGGGGGTCTGAAAATGAAGCCGAAACCCACTTGACAATAACAATGTTTATTGCTGTTTATGGTTATATTTCCTGGGTCGACAGCTCAGGTTGAACTTGTAAGAACCCTAGAGAAAGTGATTCGATATTTGCAGCCTCTAAAAGAGGCCAAAAGACGAAGTCAAGTCTACTTACAATGTTGCAAGTTTAGAGTTCCACTTCGGGAACGTTCATAGGGCTGAGTACACAAATTACGTGCCAGACTGGGAACGCTAGTAATATAAAGGTTAAGAAAGAAGGATTTAGAGGAAAGAGAATGTGACCTGTTTTGAGAAACAATGAACATCATCAGCCAAGACAGCTATCTCCAATCTGAGATAGGAACTAGGGACCTTTGAAATGCAAAGCAGAAATGTTTACCAGTACATTTTGCAAATGTTTGAACACAGTAATTTGTATCTTTATATTACGTTATTTTTTAAAAAATGCACATTTAAATAACAAATGTGAGTGTTAAAATGTGATTTTTACTGTTTTCTTCAAATATTTAAAAATATGAAACTAATTATGTTATTTTGTTTGGAATCCTCACCTGTAATTTCTCAGAAGAATCAAACTAGTACAATTAAAAATATGTGATCTGTACAAGTCCCAGAATTTAAGACTGAAGAATATTGTATCAATTATGTTGTTTGTTAAGGTGAAATAAAACTACAGGCATTAATTTAGTGTCCTGAATTTCATATGAGAACCCATGACTTACGTGTGAGGGAGTGGACTAAAGATGACAGCTGTTCAGATAAGCCATGCACAGTATGATTGTCTTCCACCCACGGTGCTGTGATTTGGGCAAGCACAGCTGCTGCTTCTGAAACCTCAGGTTCAGGGCGTGCTTCTTCAGAGAGCATTTCAGATAGAATCTCTACCCCACCTGCCTGCAATAAGTATAAAATCTCATGTGGTATACAAGTGTTGTTTTGGATTTTGAAGGAAGTAAATATTGATTAAAATTCTCAAAATTTGAAGTTGTAATTGATAATAATTTGTTTAATCACGAACATACATTATAAGACTGGTGCATAAGTGCTTATACACTGAACTTGGGCAATTTGTTGTATATAGTTTTTGTTAAGAGTATAGAATTTTTGTTATTTACTTCATATTGTAAGTTTGTTATCAAGAAGTATTGAACTATATTTCATATTTTTCATCATACAGGAGGAGAAAATTATGTGACAATGAAATGCTGCAACATGACAAGTCTTTATTTGTACATATATTCTTGATGATTTCATGTATAATTTTAAGTTTTCACAGCAACTAACATTAATAAAATCTTTTCAGATTATCAGCCATGTCAGTTGGTTAAAAATTGATGTTTCAGGGGCAGCTTCCATGACCTTCATCAGGATATGATGTTTTAGGATGATTATCTGCTCATCCACATTAATGTTGATCAGCAACTTGCATCTTCAGCCCTGAAGTTGGAGCCACCACAAGTCTGAACTGAAATATTTCACCATATTATATACTGTTACCTGTTCCAACTGACGGATGGCCTCAGCTACACAACACACTGTTGCAAGTGCACGGAGGGCTGCTGTTCGGATGGTACTTGAACGTGATTCAAGACAGATGGACAGCAAAGCACGGACTCCGCTGCAGTGAGCAACCAGGCGACTCAAATGAGGACCTTCGAGACCAAATGCAGTCAGGCTAGACAGTGCTGAGCGTAGTGCCATGTCTGAAGTAGGTTCTTCCAGCACTTCCACTAATACCTAGTTAAATTAAGTTTGTCATTATTTCAGCTGAAATGTTCCACCCTATAATCAAATTTATTTGACTTATTTATTTTCTGTGATCTGGTACCTAACACTTTTTTATAAAATAGCCAAGACTAGTTTTAACTTAGTGTCTTACTATTGAAGGCATAAAGAATGCAGAGGTCTATAATAGGACTTCAAATGTATAATTCTAAAGCAGCCTCTATGCACAACAGTGCAATGAGTGTGTGTTAAGAAGGGAATTCCTTTATACAAAATGACTAGAAATTAACACTGCAGTATTCCATGAACGTTTTCTCAGTCAAAAGTAACATGAAATTGTTATATGGTGAGAAGACATCTAGCGTTTCCATTCGAACCTGCAGCGTTATAGTTTCCAGATTTATCGTTGCACATTATGTTATGTGCTACCGGGCTGGCTCAGTAACAATATTTCCCATGTATTAAATTAAGTTTCATTTGCTTTTGATATATGCAGTAATAATACATTCATCTATCAGTACTGAATGGGTACTCACAGAAATGTGATGAGTGAGTATGTTGTCCACAATGTTTGTGAAATTATTCCCTAATTCTGTAATCTCAGAAGTCAGCTCTTCCTTATTGGGAGGGTGTCTGGCTGCTGTGATGCGTAGTCGGTCACACACCTCTGTCAGTGTTTCTTGCTCCGTTTGTGACCGTTTTCTAGTTTCTTCCTGCTTGTTGCAATGCTCATGTATAAATTCTGTTACAAGCCCTACCAGACTTTGCACTAAAGGACCAACATGCTCCATCTTGCCATAATCCAACTGCCTGAAAGATTTAGTGTTTGTTACTTTTGGATGTATAAAGAAGAAAAACTGAGTAAGTAATGGTGCCTATGAAATAGATTTACAAATTTACTGAAGTTGAGATTTTAATCAAAATGAAACAGGACTGATATTGTCTATAACAATGTAAGATTTGAGGTTTTCACAGTGGTGAGTATGAAGATTTCTATCTTCTGGGTTGTTGCGCTGTGTAGTCTGGTCGATGTTAACCAACGTTTCGGAGGTCATGCATATTCATCGCCCTGATGACGGAGGCAGTAAGACCTCTGAAACGTTGATAAACATCGACCAGACTACACAGTGCAACAACCCAGAAGACAGAAATCTTCATAGCGTAGATAACTTAGAAAGAATCGCCCTGATGACGGAGGCAGTATGACCTCTGAAACGTTGGTAAACATCGACCAGACTACACAGCGCAACAACCCAGAAGACAGACACACAGAATATGTTAGGTCTCATAAGGGCAACAGTACCAAATAAAGCAGCCCTGGAATTTTATTAACAAGCCTACACTTCACTCCATATTGATGCGAAGACTGGCAGTTTAATACTGATTCAAAGATTTGAATGTTTTTCAAGTGCTTGAAGAGTTGAAAGATGTCATCTTGCTTGTTTCCAAGAAGATTCAAAACCATCCTTCTGGAACATTCTGGAAACTGTTCCAGTATTTTCATTTATGCCTAGGGCATCAAATAATCTTGTGTTACTTGTTTCTGCTTGTCACACCATTTCAGATATCAAATTGTGATGACACAGCAATAATTAAAAAACATGTTCTTTCACTTTCACTGCTTGCTAACCGTCTAGATTTGTAGTCCGTCCGCTAGATTTGTTGAAATTAAAAAAGTCTGGAGAAGCTACAATAACTGTTAGCCTTCACAAAAAATTAAATTGTGTCTTAAATAAACAATAGTTTAAATGCCTACATTTATTTATATAGGAATTTGAAGTTATTACATCCTTTTTTATGGCCGTGCACAAAAGAAATTTTCCTTTCCTTCTCGAATTCATGAGTCTCATGGCCAGCATTTTCCTTGTGTTAAAAAAAACAAAAACATTTTAGGCGTCATAATTACTCACTGGCATAACTTTGCAAACTCTGTAGAGATGAGTTTGGTGCCTTCCTGCAACATCTTGACGGTGTCTGTTGTGGCAGCAGCCATCATAGCAACCTGATGGCTCAAGTCCACGGCTAATGACTTGCTCTGCAGCGTAGTCATGCACTCTGGCTCACACAGAGTTGCTAGCTCTCCTAACCACCGCTGCACAGGATTCCTCTCAGAACTGGCACCATCAGGCTTCGAGCCACTGTAAATATAAGGTTATGTTTCCTTTACACGCCTCCAAGTCATTCTGTCATCTGTTTTATGTAAGTAAAGAAGTAGAAGTATAGTAAAGTTTGTCCTGCTACGTGCCGTATAGGCGCTTGGGGTGAGTGGAGGTATAGCTCCTACCCTTTCTTGACCTCGGCACTAGATGGGGTGAGTGGTCGGCATCACGCCCCGGCCGGCTTTACCCCCGGGAAAGGACCCCGGTACCCATTGTAGAGGAGGCTGGGTGGGCCCCAGAGTCGGTCTGGACGCAGAGGCTAGAGGAAAAATTCTCTGCCCCCGTCGGGGATCGAACCCCGGTCGCCCAGCCCATAGCTAGTCACTATACTGACTGAGCTATCCCGGCTCATAAGTGAAGAAGTAGGAGGAGAAAATCATCATGTCTATCTTCCGCACATTAACTGTCTGTAAATTTTTGTCAATTTGACACCTGAAGTAATAAAATACTTTTATTCAAATATATATATATATATATATATAGTACCTCATTCTGAAATTTTGATTAGATGTATTTTGTAACAGGCTGGTTGTGTTAACATAGGCAAGTACCAGCTTTTTCTAATTAAAAACACTGAGAAATTAATGGTCATATGATATTAAAAACTTTATGTTGTGGGTTTCATGTTACATATGGTGACGGACATATAAGATTATGGAAAACTTATAAACTGTTATAAGTAGGATTTGAGGTTCTCACAGCAGTGAGTATGACGATGGCTGTCTTCTCGGTTGTAGCGCTGTGTAGTCTGGTAGAAAGTTTGCAACCCAGAAGACAGCCATCTTGTTAATAGTTTTGATAAATCTCCATTGTATATATAATTTAGAATTAAAAGCACATTAAAATAATATATATCAACGCACATACATTTAGTCAATACACAGTAACTTTCCTTTCATTTGTACTGCAAAATAAATTTCCTTCCTACTTCAGTGACTTGGACATTTCAAGAATAAAATTCATACTTCTAGCAGTGAAGGAGGTTTTAAGTGCCTGTAGGTAGTGGAAATTCCAGTCATAGTTCAACAGTTTCACATGCAGTCAGTAGGCTTTCTTATGCTTCACAATAAAAATGTAAAGAAATTTGTTATGATCAGATTTGTATCTTCGACATGAGTCTTGGTTTATTCTCAGTGTAGAAAAAATAAGATTGACAGTATTTGAAAATAGAGTGTTAAATAAAATATATTTTTGTTGCTCAGTACTTAAGCCCTTCTTACAGAACACCAAAGGTACAGACAATGGAGAAAATCACGTAGTAGGTAGCTTTATAAATTTACCGATCATCCAGGTTGTGAAGTTATGAAAAACTGCTTGATTTTGTCTGTACGGCGACGAAATCTAATGAAATTTTTTTAGCATTCAGCTATATAAAAGTTTTAAGGCGGTGAAAATGCTGACAAGCCTTCTGTGCTGTAATTCCATGAACCTGGTAACTATAATTTCGGATGAACGTATATCCTCCATCTTCAGAGTATAACTTAAGATAGAAGCGATATTCCTTTGAAATGTTAGCAACCACACGCGAGACTAAACGGCAGAACAGCCCATATGGCAATTCACAGCTATTCAACGTTTTCTCATTTCCTGTTGCTTGTATTATAGAAATTGCGATATCCATGAATGTGCTAGAAAGGGGTACAAACTTAGTATCCTTTACGGAATTGCAGTACGAAACGCGAAGTCAGCACTTTTTACTCGCCCCATTGGAATGTACGCGGTGGTAAAGCATCATATTCATCTGACCATCCGTAAGTTGTACTCTGTTACGATCACAAGCTCGGGATTACTTGCTAGTATCATAACCTAGAAATGTATAAACAGACTTACTGCTTTGGGCCTAACGGAACGGAAACAAATTTCTAATGCATTTTACTTGCCCGGATTTGGAAGTTCGAAACGTGCATACGGAGACATATTTATGTGTGTATCTGAGTATAACCTTGTATTTTTGCTGAATGGGTTCACTTGCAATAGTGTTACATGGTAAACAGAGGCATAAGAGTATTTATAAGGAATTTAGAAGTGATGATCTTTATAAGGAATTTAGAAGTGATGATCATTATAAGGCACTTCGCCTAACTGAGTTGGATAATGTATGAAATAAAGCCAGTTTTCAAACATATCTCTGGATTAAGTCGTGGACTTCTGACTACGAAAAAGTGATCCAAATCAGAAGCTGCCTTTCTCGGCTGTGTACTTTTTACTGATTCACTGTTATGTGGATAATGACCCTGGTATAATGGTTCAAGTTAATTGTGAATCTCATTTTCATCTTGTTCTGTTTAACGTCACATTCTTTTGCTGCGAGGTTGGTGGCAATTGCGGCAGAAAACGTTATAACAAAGAAGTTACAGTTTATTATGTTTAGGAAGAAAGTCTTCATGGTGTATTTCAAGGTAGGGTATATATACTTTCTTAGCATTTACCGGAGGTGACTGAACTCAGGCCAAGCAGCAATGGGATGTGATCCTTAGACGTAGCAAAATGATCAGCAACCGTAATACAACGAAATCTGAGAAAGATTTTGTAAATGAAAATTTCAGTTATTTGGATCCCTTGCGTCCATAACACGTTCTATAAATTTACAAGTCTAACAAAAGCAAGAATGGAAATGTGTACTTCAACATAGCAAGCTGTGACGATGGCTGTCTTCTGGGTTGTTGCGCCGTGTAGTCTGGTAGAAGTTTACAGACGTTTCAGAGGTAACATGACGCTATAGAAAACTAACTTTCGTAAAGATTAATAATTTTCAGGCCTACTCTTCACCAAATGTTATTATGATGATCAAATCAGGGATGGGAGAGTTAAGAAATACATATAAAGTTCTGGTCAGAAAATCTGAAGGGAAGAGACCAGTTGGAAGTGTTTGGCTTAGACTATAGGATATTATTAAAATGGATCTGAAAGGAATAGGGTGCGGCCAGTTGCCGGCTCTTGTGAACAAGGTTATGAAATTTTGGGTCCCATAAAACGAAGTTCTTGACAAACTGAGCGACTATTAGCTTCTCAAGAAGAACTCTTCTTCATGGCGTTAGTTATTTTGTTGAGGTCTATATTTTATAGTTACGTACGAAACACTGAAATCCTTTAAATAGTTTGTGATTGATCGTGTTGATGGACAGACAGACACGCCTCGCCACAGTGTATGTTTGTGCATTTCGGGCAGCGAACGCATAACCGAACATTTTCTCAGGATGATGTTTGTTCAGAATATGTCCATAGGTATCTCTTGTTCCTTCTGGAACATGTTTCATCACGATTACATTTTAACCGATATGTATTTCTGCGTTTTATACTAATAACCTATCTGTGGCATGCCTACTAATAAGGGTGTACCATAAATAAATAATTGTAACGAGACACGAGATATGCTTATTGTAAGCTGCCTCATCCAATGGACATACTACAGTGTACTCACTCAACATAGTTTTATTTATCTTCCGTTTCATAGTATAAAGTGTCAACGCCCTCTAGAAAAATTTTAACAAAGGCTCGCCATTGTTGCAGGCACTATATATAAAGTTGGTTCTCTTTTTTGGATCGAAGCTATTTATCCCTCACTGGATGGACCAGGTTGAATAAGATAAAAGAAAAACAGTGACCGCCACTGAGACATGGAGAAGCAAATTGACATCATAAGTCATCTTATCTTGTATCACAAAGACTCGCTACTGGTCTCATGTTCCATCAGTCCCGGGTTCCGATATGTCTGCCTGTCACTGCAGCATTTGGAGAGTCAGACTCTTTCATGTCATTGTTGCCCCTGTGTAAAGGCCAGCCGATGTAAGATAACTTTACAGTTTCGTCCTGCTTTTCTTACATCACGTAACGTATAGTCTGGCATAATGAAGCCAAATACAAACACGGTGGCCAGGGCAGCTCCAACCAATGGGAAAGGTGGGCAGCTGCCCAAGGCACCCACCGCTTGAGCGTCGGTACCATGCGTCCAAACTATTTTCGAATATCTCAAGAACATATTTGCAGACTTTCTAATCCGTTGTATAAATTTTAGATGTTTTAATACTTCTCTGTAATTTTTGCGTTTGTTAATGTAAATACATTTTGTACTGGTATGAAATTATAAGGTTTTTTCGATTTCAAAAATGCATTTTCATTTCATCCTCGTTGGGTCTTTGTAAAAACTCGTTACATCGACACTGGGAACTGCTGTATTATTTGTGGCACTACCAAAAATGCAGACTCGTAGGTAAGAATTTACGTGGCTTCACTACCGCGCACCAGTGTTATTTTAATCTGTGTAGTGCAATTAATTTGCAGCCGTAGATTTGCACTTGCAATAAATGATCGGTTCACGTGAGGCATGCATAATCGCAGATAATCTTCGCATTCTCGTTAGGCCCTGATGTTGGGAATCCTCTCGAAGTGACACGCCGCTGTTCCGTTTTGTCCCCTTTGCTAGGGGACAGTTTAACAAATGACACGTAGTGTGTATTCATTATGCACCGCATGTCGCAGAAAGAATGCACGCAGCTATCAAGTGTCGATAGCATCGCGCTGGAGAGGAGACGACAATTCTATGCGGGCCGCGCTTACTCATCGTCCTCATTGTCTCTCCATGCATTGGACCAAGGTTATGTGAAGAGCAGAAGTGCCATTGTAAAGGCATGACAACTGTATCATTTTCCCGCCCTTAATTTGCTACAGACTGGTCAGTGTTACTCAATTTTACTTTTATTTCATTGCTTTGACAGTACAAACAATTAGTATGAAGCATCAAATGTTGACGCTTTGAAAATCAGACGCGTTGTCCGATTCCGACAAGACACAAAACAGATCAGTCGCTGATGTTAACATTATTTTGGCCGTGGTCGATTAAGATGCTATTCAGACTCAATGTCATTAAATGGATGGATTTCAAAAGCTGTCCTTCGTATCTGGAGGTCGTCTCCTCCATCTGCTACCAGAGGACATGTCACGTCATGCTAAGAAGGGGCCCAGTTAACATGGGGTCATTGCAGCGTAGCTGCTGAATTTATTTCTCGATGACCGATCGTTACGTAACAGAACAGTGAGGCTGTGGAGTTTGATTCTCCACCTCGGAAATGTGCCGTTGCTATGAGTTCATATCCATCCAGAATAGTCTTTCGCACTAAGCACGTGTCCTCCAAAATTGATCACAATAAAAATAATACAAGCCAGAGAATTTGAACTTGCAATATGAAGCTGCGAATATCAAACTTTAAGCATCTGCATTTTTGCAGGCCTGTCTCGAGTCGTAAATGTAATAAATGTATTTCGAATGTGATTTCAATTCACGCGAAATTTAGTACAAATTTAAACACGATATAAATTCCAACTGGTAAGGCGGTTTAAATGGCGCTCGTATTTCATTGAAAGTTATTCAGAGTTGTATATTTCTTGGCTACCTATTATGGATTTTACATTACAAAATTTTTGGTGAGATCGCGTATAGTATGGATTGTTTAAACAATATCACAAGAAACTTTTAATGCAACATTATAACTAGCCTGTAGTAAATAAGGAGGAAGTTACGTACATCACATGTTTCACGGAATTTCTTATGTGGATTCTACAACAGTTATTTTGCTGCACTGACAGTCGTGAGATTACAAAGCTGCAAATTAAAGGATTCCTATAAACAAATTAAATTTCTTCCTACCTGGTGAAATTGTTGAGCAGGTTCACAGGACGACAGTGCTTTTTGCCTGAGCCCGAACAGCGAAGAGGTCGATTAGGTGTTACGAGCAGTTTAGGGGTCGATGTGTGAGCTGGAGAACCAAGCTGTTCCGGCAATTCCGAACACAGAGGCTTTCCTGATGGAGATTCTTCAGGATCAGAAGGAGGCCTTGGAGAAGAAACGTTACGTTGATCGGCCGACGATGGGCTTGACGAAATATCCTCCAGTGATGATCCTTGTTGACGAGAACGGCCTTGGCTAGATAGAAGTTGGACTGAAAGATCTAGTGGTTTGTTAATTTGTTTGGATGGTGAGTGGAGATGGTCTGAACCTTCTTCCGATGGCTTATGTAGCGACAAACTGTTTGTGTTACACTGAGAATGACTTATGTACTCGTTTTTTAGACTCCTCGGTGAAGCGATGGGACTTTCCCGAACAGACTTACTTAGAGATTCTTTGTGGCTGCGTTGGGATCTCCGTACAGCTGGCACAGGAACGGCGCGGTTAAGAGTATTTTGTGGTCGAGTTTGTAAGGAACGTTCTTCAGAATTCACGCACTCCTGTGGGATAATCGTCTCCCTGTGCTCTTGTTGTTCTCCAATAACGTCGTCAGTCTCTGCTCTCGTACATTCCTCACCCGACTGCTGAGAGATTTCCTGCCGCGTTTGTTTCTCTGTTTGCAGTGGCGATGCAGGTTTGTCACTGCCTGACCTGTCAGGACACTCTGGAACACAGTCGTTTTCAGGTGTTTGGTTCAGACATATGCAATCCCGAAGAAATTTTTCTCTCAGTTTCGTTACTGGTAACTGCGTAGGACACTGCACAATCCTGTGGGTCAATTCTGGGTTAATGTCTATTTGTCTTTCAGCGTTTTCTGTCGTACTTCCGTCAATGTCATTCTGTGATGTTTGACCAAGACATGAACACTGTGAAAACAACTGCCCTTTCTGTTTGCTGACTGGGGAATTATGCCGGACGCTACTTGTTTCTCCAGAGACAATTTTTCCAGTTTGAGGACACTGACAGTCCTGATTACGTCCGGTCACTTCCTGAGGATCCTGAACAGGGGACGCATTGCGGTCCGGTTCCTGACTGGAAGCCGGCGAAGGCTTGAAAGAATGTCCAGCACCGCCTGTCGTTGATGATGCCTCAGAGTCGGAGAAGCCAGAGTCCTGACTTTTGTGGCTACTGCTGGGACTGCTAGAGGAGCCACGAGAAGGACTAAGCACGGGGCCTGCCCCTCCCCAACCCACGTTTCGGTCGTCCTCAGTATCTACTTCTGCGTAGTTTGACCACCACACCTTACTGCGACTGCGCTGGAATTCTCCCATCACAGTCTTGCCTGTAAAGTAAAACGTAGTTTGTAAGAGTAAAGGGACAATTTACGATTGAATTTAAAAAGAAACAAGCCCAGACCGTAGTTCGGAGTTTGTCTCTTAAACATGTTTCGGATGATGTGACAAATATTTCCGCCGAAACTGAGTAGGAAAATTTGTTCTGATTAAAGTAATAATGGTAAACACTGACTACATTTACATATTAATCCATACTTTGAATGATAAATTTTTATTCTCCCACCTTTAAAACGCAAAGTAAAATCCTCATTCGTACAAGTGAATTAACTCCAGTTCGATTAATTCAGCTGATTTGAATCCCGTATTTAATTTTTGTCTTAATGTTATTGAATTATGCGAATTGAATATCATATAAACGGACTAATCAAAAACCGAAGTGTCTTCAAATTCATTCTCGTCGTGCGCCACGCGTTAAAAATACTAATTCTTTATTCATGGCTGTTTTCAGCATATTAAATCCCACTTAAAACACATTTTATTGGTCTAAGGAAGGACACTGTCTGTCCCAACAGCTCTTGTTTTTACGTGTCTGTCGTTCCGATACTGATTAGCGTACTCACCTAATATATCTCATGGATGGAGTTTCCGTGGAATAATACAGCTGCGGCACTCTGACGTACGAACCACCCTTAAACTGCTGCTCACCGATACATCAGCGACCCAGAATACCATTACAGAACCATCAAAGTGTATAATA
>NW_019059654.1:371996-384379 GCF_000696155.1 Zootermopsis nevadensis | reverse complement strand
CCCCCCCCCCCCCCCCACAAACAACTGTGTGTCATAAAATACAACAGCAACTTACATTTGGAAATGTTCTTGATATGGTAAAAATGTAACGGAAATATACAAGACACAAAATACTTCCTACAGATAACACAGAAAACTAGTACCAGGTAACCGAAATAATTTTCTACAGAAAAAATTGCTACTTCCCCCCCGCCCCACTTGCAATGTCCCATCCCCCTTCTTTTTGTTGTTGAAAGGCTTATGTTAATGTTCTAGCCCCTGTGCATCACAACCCTCTGCAAGGGGGACCGGATCAGTGGGAATTTCGCCCTACAGTTTTACACCGCAGTCGAAATGTGTCATGCAAAATATAATAAGCCCATCATTGTGACTGTTCCCCTCTATCTTACAAACCAAAGCCCCCAGGAAGGCTCCCGGCTTTTATACATATACAGAAAAGAAGTTAACGGTCATTTCCAAACGAATCCACGTGCCCACATATGACGGCATTCTGCTCTGGCATTCAACGCGTACCGATTTCATCCCTCCAGCTGCCTGCAGCGTTACATACGGGATAACGGTCGAATTATGTGACCCAACTCATCTCTCACACTCGTTATGTCTAACGAACCCTTCTGTCGGTGGTTGACTGACAAAACATTTGTATTGTCTGATTATTATTACGCAACACTGAATCTAAGAAATTGCCGGGGAAATTTATTTTCTCAGGCGGCTTTTCTTTTGTTATTGATCTAAGACTTAATGCGAAGAAATTAAACTCTGTGCGGTCTTAGAATGAAATGCTTGTCTTCTGTTTATAACCCTGTGCAAATAATTAAACCCCTAATAAGTCGGCCGAGCGAATCTCCTTTTGACACCTCAGAATGCTCGCGTCGTATTTAGCACACACATATACACACTCAACGTCATAAACACTGTTCTACATGAAGATTTCTGTCTTCTGGGTTGTTGCGCTGTGTAGTATGACCTCCGAAACGTTGGTAAACATCGACCATACTACTCAGCGCAACAACCCAGAAGACAGAAATCTCCATACTACAAACAAGTCAGTGTTCGTATTAGGGCCTTTTAGATGTCTGCAGCCTAAAGAAGTCGTATTTTATTTCAGGGTTCTAACACAATACACATGTTCAGAATGGCATTAGCATTTTTCCATTCTCACGGTTACAATTTCTGAATCGGAGAAGCGGGGTTTTAAATACATGGTGTTAAATATCCAACAGACGACAGGATGCATCGTCAATGAAGGTGAGACGGACGGGTCATGTAGCACGCATGGAAGCGTAAGATATTCACAAATTTTAGTCGGAAAACCTTAGGGACCTAGGTGTAGATTCTGAGGATAATATTAAAACGGAAGTTAAAGTAATATGGTGTGAGGATGTTAACTGGGATCAGCTAACTCAGGATGGGTTCCAGTGATGGGATTTTGGAAACACGGTGTTGAAATCTGAATTCCCCGATTGCAATATTTCATAAATATGATTCCGCCTCATGTCTGGAATGAGGCAGTGACATGGAAAGCCGGTCTCATGCAGTGTTAAATCGAGAGTCACTCATAAGCTGACTCTTCGGAATGAACAAAGACGACTATGAATTACGCAACGGTCTCTTTATTGCCTATATCTTGCGACATCCCACATAGTTGAATAAGCCAGAGAAATGTAGCGGAGTAAGAGAGCACAGTGATCTATTTTCAGTGTTCTATTCAGAACGGAATCTTACGCCATGCAGCTAATCCTCCTTCCAAAGACAGCAGCTACTCGCTGCGCTGCTGACATCGACAGAGTAAATTTGTGGTCTGTGTTGTGAGTGCACATATGTTTCGCAGCTCACAATGTTAAGCGGGTCCCTTGTCCCTTGTCCGGCATAACACGTCCTCAGGTTGGAGATGCAGAAGACGAATTCGAGATATGGAGGTAACTGCAAATGAGCAGTCGCAAACCTCCGACAACTGGCGGTCTTCCAAATTCGGGGGTCTGGCGACGGCTATAAACTCAGTAGGATCTGAGGTTTTCACGGCGGCAAAGCTGAAGATGGCTGTCTTCTGGGCTGTTGCGCCGTGAAGAATGGACCTCTGAAACGTCGGTAAACTTCTACCTGACTACAAGGCGCAACAACTCAGAAGACAGGCCATCTTCGCTAATATCTGCGCGCTGTAAAATCCCAGCACGTTAAACAGTGATCCACAGGGCCTTGGACTTGGATGGATCCTTTGAAATAAACGAAGCAGCGGAAAACTGAGAAATCGGAGCATCAAACCATTTAGTATTGGTCTAACCTTTCTGAGGAATGTGTGCTATTAAATAGACATATTTTTGGTATTTACGTTCGTTTCGCTTTTGGTTAGGGATGCACATTAGCTCATCTAAATAATCCAGCAGAATAAGTGACAATTTTACCTGGTGACGGAAGCAGAGGCGGCATCAGAAACGTATTTTGACCACAACAGTATGACGGAAAATATCCAAAATGTGAATCAGTATTGTTGAGCAGTGAAGTGCAATAAATTGCGATAACCTGATCATGTAATTGGAAGGGAAATATAATAAATTGTTGGGAGAGCCTCTGGTGAAACAGCCACTTGAAACACACGGGACGAAAATCGCATGGTACTAATTTTGATGATGACAAAATCAGTTCGGATGACCATGTCAAGAGGGTCTCTGATACGTCGGACGCTTGCGCCAAACTGACGCCCGAGAGAATTTTCTCAATGCCAAACATACAAATGTAGCTACGTGCAGAACTGTTTCATCTGTTAACGTCTGCTCCAGACAGGGAATTCCTTGAACGACGGGGGACAATTACAACAGCTCTTGGTGCACTACATGAATCTGTTGTTAAGTTTGAACAATACAGAAACAGAAGTAATGTGACACTTTAAATGGCTTCGAAGTAGTTCTACATGAAATATGTCATTACGTTCAAGAAACATTAGTCTAAAGACTTGCTTCTTTCAGGCCACGTGAAAGACACTCGACACACAACCATCGCTAAAAGTACAAATATCTGAATACGTGAATATAATCTTATATTGTGTTTTATTCCACTCTAATCTGTTCTATTCATTGTTAGTTCCATCTAGACAACATTATTACAATGTATCACTTTATTACAATACGTTTCAACATGTTATCTCATCTTCAGGCCATATTTAGTATACTAAACCTACACAGCACATAATAAACAACATTAACATCACTGAGAACTTGTGGGGGGGGGGGCCCCAAAGATCCACACACCTTGGAAATGCTGCCGTATGGTCAGATTCTAGCTTATGCAACTTTATCCCTGGGTAAATATGGCGATTGGTTTTGAGACCAGGTTAATCACAAAGCATATCTGGACCTGGCAGTGCCTTTCAGGAACAGAATCCTCTTTACCCAGAGATCAGCCAGTCACTTGTCAGGTAGTTTCTGAAGAAGCTCTAGTCACAGCTGTGATTCCATCACATGGACGGCGAACAGTGTAGGCAAATTATTTATTTACATTTATTTAACGAGACTGACAATAGCTTAGATTTTATAGCATGGAATGATAAAAAGATAAATGAAAAATTAATTGGAACGGATGTGGAAAGATATGGCAGGCGTGCTATCCCATCGGCATTTGCCTGATGGCGTCGCAAAGTCTCCACCCCACGACATCTTGGATCACTTCATATGCATGTGCTCGTATTTCAGCCGGGCTTTAACCCTCAACTGATCAACCTCCCTCACTCCTACTTCCCCTCACCTGTCTTTATTGTTGTGTAATTTTCTATAGATCAGCGGGGTTCGGTACCATGAAAATATATTTGGATTTCATTTTACTTTTTATGTGGTGCAAAATAAACGTTTTTCGAAAGCAATTCATTGAATTCGCAGAAAAAAACCTTCGTGATGTTTAGCAGACAACGGGATACAGACTGTCATGGTGAATACAGTGTCTCTGGAGGAGCGTGAAGTGTTATTCAGTGCGTCACGTGACCATCAAATGATGTATTCCATTGCTAATGAGTTCCACATTAGGTGGAAATGTGGCAGAAATCGTCTCTCTCCTTAAGGTTTTCTACAATTCAGAAAGCTGTTCACTCCCTGCCTCAAAAAAACGGTTTGCAGACACTGGATTGGGATGTAAGATACGTGAATAGGAGCTCTTTCACTGCATCTAGCGGTAAAGTTATCCAAGGAAATGGTTTGGGGACTACGTCGAACTACGAGCGAGGATGGGAGCTTAATGCGAATTGGGGAATTTCACAATTTGAACTCTTTACCAATAGTAATTTGTTAAGGTGGTAAAATAAAGGAGAATAAGATGGACGCAGCATGTAGCACAATTTGGTAGAAGAAAAATGCGTACAAAATCTTAGTTTGAAAATATGAATGGAAGAGACCATTTGGGAGACCTAAGAGCAGACGCAATGCCATATTTAACCTTCTCACAAAGAAATAAGGTGTGAAGCTGTGGTTGGTTTGCATTCATCTGGCTCAGTATGGGGACAGATGGCCGGTTCTTGTGGACAAGGCAATACACCTTAGGGTATCATGAAAGGCGGGGAGTTTCTTGATTAACTGAGCGACCATTTCCATCTGAAGAAATATTCTGCTCCATGCAGTTACCTGGTAAAAAAATAAAATAATACCAATGCAAATCGTAAATCTATTAGTCGTCCAGTCTTATCGTCTGATGGCACACACTACGTCAAAATGCTCCTCTCACTTCTTGGAATTTAAAATAAAGAACTGGCGCTAATAAGCAGGGCAGTCAGGCGTCTGTCGGAGATTCGATATTTTCACCGATATGATTTAGAAGTTAACTATATATTTCTGTTTTAGTTACTAATTCAGAAATGCCCTAATAAGCACTTCAGTCCGCGATGCATGATGACTCAGTCATGTGTCAATATTTATTCTTCTTTTAGTCTTACTCATGTTTCGTCTCTGAGGACTTCAATATCTGTCCATTCTTGTGATAAAAACTAATCTTGCTCTCGGTAAACATTACTAGTATGTTTGATCAGAAACTTTTAATTTCTTTATGCGACTAGTCTCGACATTCAATTATTTTCGTTCATATAAATGTTTTCTCTGACACAAATATTGGTCCATCGGCAATTAACATACTGGAGTTTTTAAATTGTACAAGACTGCTTTCATGTGCATGCATTTTATTGGCTATGCAAAATGTGTTTTATTTTCAATCTGAAGGCCGATTTATGGTGAACTTCTCCCTCCATGTGACGTGAAACACATCTGGCATACCAAAGAGAAGTTGCCCTGAATTTTTCTATACATGAACAACATTTCTCCTCAGAAATCTCCTTTCGTTTTCATGTACTTAAATTAAAACACGCGACATCTAGTCAGTAGCGGCGGCGCAACAAGGTCAGCAGTCCTGGAAAACAATGGAACATCTGACAACAGACATTCCCTCGGGGGAAGAGGGAAGCAAATGGTAAAGTCAGAATAGTATGAAACGAAATTCTACTGCTTGTTCGTGATTGGCATCGGAATAAAGAAATGGGGAATAGAAATTATTTGACAAAAGACTGCATGGCGAAATTGGTCTCAGACAAAATACTCCGACACACGAATACCAGATTTGATAATATTATTAGGCGTTTACACTGCGTCTGTAAACAATCATCACAGATCAGACCCGATGGCCTGTTGCGTAGATAGTTGGTTAATGAATCTCCGAAAAATTTAGGTTAAATAAAAGTCAGGTATGAAATAACATTTGTCATTAACACAGTAGTTTATTCGTCTTTGTTTCAGCCAACTGAAATGAAGTTCTCACTCCCAGCATATGCGAGGACCTGACAAGAACTCTTCATCCTAAGCAACTGAGATCGAAACTCGCCATAGCTTTATAGGCTTCGTTAACACACACGGTGCATTTAATAAGCAACGAGGCCTAAACGTGAAGTCGACTAAGCTTAAAAGAAAAGAGAGAGAGAGACGAGTTTGGGGGAAAATTATTTTGTGGGAGGGGCTACATTAAGCAAAGAAAAGTAAACGTTTATACATGGCGATTTAGGCAAAAACATTGTGACTAAATATGATCATAAGAACACCTTCGTGTTTGCCCCTATACGAGGTAGGTTTCAGTAAAGGTTAAACAATTTTAGTCGGTAATCCTATAAGGAAGAGACCGCTTGGGACACTCAAATGTGAGAATATTATTAAAATAGATCTTAAAGGAGCAGAATATGAAGGTTTTGACTGGATTTAACTGGCTCAGGATAGGGACCAGTCACGATCCTTTGTGAACATGGTAAAAGATCTTCGTGTTCTGTAAAAGGCAAGAAATTTCTTGACAACGTAAACATATAAAAGCGTTTCAAGGAGGGCTGTGTTCCGTCCAGATTTTTAGTGCGAATTAACTTAATGCGTGTAAGTATGATTTTAAAGTAGAACCGTAGAGGCTGTTGATTCATGATTATGTATGCCCTTTCTAAAACTTATGGTAAAAGCCCTAGAATATTCTCGAAGTACACAGAAATGGATCAGAATTGAATAACTGAACATACGTTTTGACAACACAGCGTATTATAACTTCAGGCATACGGCAGTTTTGACGTACTTTGGAATTTGTGCTGATTTTTTATAAACGAAACAGCAAACTCTGGTTCAATTTCGTGGCCATGAGTTAGAAGTTCTCGAATGCAGACATAAAGGGCAGTAAACTTAAAAATAAAAGTCGATAAACAATGTTGCTTCTGTAACTGAACGCAAAGCAAACGTTGCGTGTAGCTCAATGATTTTTTATTTTGCAAAGGTTGGCATGCAACTACATCGCGACTGGATTTCTCAGTTTTCTGCTCAGAATTTGAAAGTCTCAAGCCTCTCTACTGACCATCCTTCCGTGACGTCACGTAATTGGAACTTACCCAAGGGTATACAAAAATTATTACTTTTGTGTGGCTTCAATAATTTACCCGTTATTTGCAACATACATTATGCATCTGATGCATGAAATATTTTTCTATTATAAAAATTGGAAGAATTTCACATTTACACCAACAATTGTGAAGATGTGGCTCAGAGTTTTGAATGGTTCGATTGCTGTGCATAATAATTCAATTCAGTTCATCTCTTTATTTCATTTTAAAGCGACAGAAGACAATTACAGAGTTAGCACGAGATGATAAAATAAAAAAAAAACAATGAAAAGGTTCAACATAAAATTAATACATATAATCAATCCAAACACTTTCTCGGAACGATAAATCGTCCTCAAAGAAGATAGCGTTTCTGTCAAAAATGTCCAAAATACGCATATGTCATTTGCAGCAGAGACGCGCCTAGCTAAAGGACCATGTCTTCAAGACCTGTTTACGCTGAAAGTAGAAAATTATTTACCGGGTGCGCACAGAATAATAATTCTGAGGGTAGCGACACTTTCAATATGACTCGTGTCCGTATTTTTATGGCACATACACGTTAAGTGAATAACGGACGTTTCGAAATAACTGCAGTTTAGTTTTTTAGAGAAAGGATCTGTTTTTGAAGATCGCCCTGATGATGACATTTCTACCAGACTACACGGCCCAACAACCCAGAAGACGGCCATCTTCTGACGTCACTTTTATCTAAAATAAACAAGTTACTTAAACAATGTACAGAAGGGTGTCAGAACGACTGCTAGGACACTTGTCTGCTGAACAAAGGACTCAAGATAATCAGCGAGCGTTTCGCTTCATTGCAACAGATCAGTTGTTCTTATGGGCATCGAATTTTGATTTAAGCCCTTAATGCAAAGTTATCACCTGTTTTCATGGTCTGTGTCAGAGTCACACGTTGGTGTATCTGTCAGATGATGAGAAATGTCAAGGACTACTGCATATTTAACGACTTAGACGTTGTTCCGTGAATAAAACGAAAATCAGATTCGTGTGATACTTTTGTCCAGTCTCCGTCGTGACAAGATGTTCCTTTTGATACGTCTTGTTGAATTAAATATATTGGATCTTTTCTATCAAATATTTTCCCAGGATCACGGGCCTTCATCTACAGTGTTTCGAATATATCGCCCGTGAAGATCAACAGACTGACATTTTATGAACTTGGCTACCTAGAGATTATATTTTGATTTGTAGCCAAAGTTTGAGAAACGTCGTCTGTCACCCTGAGGAAAGACCAGTGTGAAGTTTCATAATTGTTAGGCTTCTCTTCAGCAAATAATAAAGTGACCTGACAAAGGAACATAAGATGGGTGGAGAATGCAGAACGTGTGGCGAGATGAAAAATTAATACTGGTAGGAAATTCTGAAGGAATGAGACCACATGCGAGATACAGGAGTAGATGGAAGGATGTCGTAATATTAAAATGCTCAAAATCACTCCAGTGTCGTGCTTTTGAGAACACTGTAAGAAACTAAGGCTTCATATAATTCAGAATTTCTTGACAGGTTGAGTAACTGTCAATTTTTCAATAAATATGCTGCATCATGGAGTTCGTTAGTACAGCATATGACATTTTCAGCAAAACAAAACGTCAAACATCTGAATACAGTGATCGTAAGACCAAACTGCCTGTGACGTCTAAAAATAGTAGCAGGCTTACTGACAGTAGACTGATCTACGATGCCTGTGATAGAAGCGGTTAGACACTTCTGCTTCGTATTCAGGAGGTCCCTTGTTCAAATTTCGTTCCGAAGATCGGCTATCCTCATGAAGACTTTTCGTAGTTTTCATCAGTTACACCAGACAAATGTCAGTTTCCTTCCATATCTTTTCCAATTCATTTACCTTTTCATTCTACAGTCTAGTCGTTCAAGAAACCACAACCGAACGATGTCTGAGATATCCATTGGATTTTTGCTGCTTGAAGATTCAGGCCATTTAAAACTGACATTTTAATTTGTACAAACAGAGTAACACACAAATTTCACATAGTGGTAATCCGAAAATACCATACCATCACTCGTTCTATTTCTAATGCGAAGAAGGCAGGAACCTACAGAATCATGACTTAAACCCAGATGTGGTCATAACCATGCCGCTTCATATCCCTCGTAAGCATTTTAAATGACGTTGTTTCAGCCTTACTTCAAATAACTGCTGAAGAGACTGAGGAAACCCTGGGTGATAACCCGGCCGAAATTCAAACCGGATGTCTCTTAAATAACATGCATTACTAATATTTCCATTTACTCACAACTGGGTTAGGGCCACAAATTACCATTCCCCTTTCACGCACGAAGCTAAATCACGTGCGTGCTGGAAAATATAACACACTCGATTGTCGTCCACACATACATATGCATTGCTATTGTGGCGGTCGAGACGTTGTGTTATCAGCTGGAGATTGAATCCAAGTGAGAGGAATGTGCATCGTTCCTGTTGTCACGGTGATTGTGATTCAGAATGCACGTGTTGCAGCTCAGGAAGTGAGGTCATGTCACAACACAGGCCCTGTTTCATAGAGATTGGTACCTGCACCACGTTGGCAGTAGCCGGAAGAAAGACGTGTGATTCATGCCATTGCCTTAGTAAAAAAGTGTACACAACGGCATTGCTGGATGTCGTCATTGCTGTGGACCGTCACCGTGATTCATCTTCGCGAGATAACACGGGACTCGGACTCTATTTCGCGTCATTCAATCGATTTCTTACAGACAGCTGCCTTGAGTTGAACCGACATGTCAAGTGAGAATCCCTGCTTTAAATTAACTTCGTTCTTCAAAGGATTAAAACCTCCGGCACGTGGACCAAGGTCAATGTAAAATTGTCCCTGGTGCTTAACTGAGCTTAAAGCGATTCTCAGTTAACACCTTTACCTTTATCAAGGTTCCACATACCGCGGTTTTTATAAAAATTTGAGGCACAAAGTCACTCCATATCAGGGATTCTCAGTCCGTGGAGAAAATTAAAGAATTATTAAATTTTAAAGCAGGTGTTATATAAAAAGTGCGCTCATTGAAGAACTTTAACGCAACTGTAACTTCCCGGTTCCCATCCGCTATGATTTTGTTTTATGGAACGACACTTAGCTTGTATCGAGAAAACCCTGCAGCGCTTGGCGGTGAATCATTCAGTTCCAGCCGGGATCCTGGAAGTGGAACAACTGTGCAGGGCCCGCGGAACGGCATTTGGTTTCCCCGATTGTTCATAAGTGTCCCGTTTGGTGCAGACTATCATTACGTCACCAAAAAACGCCTGACACCCCAGAGTGCTTAGTCTGGAGTCAGGGGATCTGCCCTTTGTTCTGGCTTCAGTAGCGTTTAAGATATTTTCACATTTAATTCTGTACTTAAAGCGCTATTTGCAAAGACAATTCTGCAATGAATTTTATTGCTGTCCAACACAAAAAGGTCCATTGCTGTCAACTTTTACGGGTCATGACGTTAAGCTAGCACAGTTCATAAACACGGGGTCTCGTATTTTCATTGAGAGTTCAGACATTAGACAGAGCCAATGAAAGAGCGTGTTCGCCTAACGGAGCGTATTTCCGGTAGCAAGTAATCGGCGTGTATGCGGGGCCCACACACTTTTTGTGCGTCTGAATTCTGTCAGGAAGAGGGGTAGAGGGCTGGAAAAGGAATCGAGTTTTGGGAACGACGTTGTTTGAACGGAATACGCTATCGAATTACACGAAAAATACTGTAGAGGCTACTTCCAACATGTATCAAAACTGCGTACTGTCGTGATGTCTAATTGATGTTCGCGGATCAGGTTAGCGAAGGCCTGCATTTTTTAAATTTTTCTGGAAGGATCTATTATAGCGTTAAAACAAATAACGTCAACACTTCTCAACCCCGAATCCAGAAGCAAAATTAATACAGGGATTGTATTTAATTTCTTTTGAACAAATTGGAAATCATTAAAGTGTTGTATGTAATGGTAGGAAGACCAAAAGCCGACTTCAGATGTTGGTTATCAAAACTGTTTTCTTAGGCTTAACCCTTTGAATTAGTCTAGCAAGTCTGTTTTGCCCTTAGAAGTCTGAAGTTCATCAAAATATTATTAAAGTTCCAGTCCGTGCCTCAAAGAAAACACAAAAAATACTCCTGCAAAGATCAATTGGCCAATGCCGTTTAGGGAAATAACTGCTGTTCATTAGAATCATACGAAACCCATAAATACATTTCGTTGGCAAAATACAGAATTATTAATAGTTGAAGCATGTGGTACATAAAGTTACCACCTTATTATAAACTTATTAAAAAGGTTACGATTCTTTACCACCACACTATAATTTGTATACACATGTGTTTATGTGTGCATCGTCTTGATTTTAAGTTACAGATAACATTCCGTCACACATTCAACAATGATACAATTTTATAAAAACTAAATTTCAGCTCGTAAACCACTCTCGGTTTAGCTCCATCACAAACACCATCATTAACTAATGAATGTGGCATGTGGTATTGTAGGCAGGTTACATTGTATCCGCTTTTCACACAATTTCTCATCGACTCAGGGAAATGCTGTCATAATACCTAGAATAGGCTACGATCACTTCCACTTCTCTTCAGGTCCCATTCGCAATTAAGCAGTCATTCGACGCTACACCCCCCACCCCCGCGCAAGCACGCGCGCACATGCAATGTAGAATGGGCATACGCAGTTGAGAAAGCTGATTTAATAAACCAACGCTAATTCCGTCATAAAATCTGATGTTGCTATTTTGCCTTAGAAAATGAATGAGGTGGCAGCTGCCTTTACGTACATATTCATCCGAAACTTCCGTTACGCTGAACACAGATGGGTTACTCCCAGGTCCCTCTTTCCAGCTGTTCTATTGGTTTATAACACGAGCCTTCACGTTGAGGGTCTCGTTTTCTTGGCCTTTCAGTCGGCCTTCTTCCAGGTGTGGTACAATATCAGTTTTAATTCACGTGCTGGAGTCATGGCAGATGTCACAAAGAATTTCCTCTAAGAAGTCTCATGTCAGGGAGGTCTCAGGTTCAAATCTTGCTATATTGAATCAAAAACATCCACTGTTCCCTAAACTGTCTATAAGAACGACTTATGCATGATTATACCAAAGCACAAAGACCTCTCGAGTTGTAATCCCTATTGTAGGGACGCCATTTCTCAAGGTTTTGCCATTTGTCATGTGATTCACTCCACTATTTTATCCATTATCACCAAGATATCTGTCTTCTGGGTTGTTGCGCTGTGTAGTCTGGTCGATGTTTACCAACGTTTCAGAGGTCATACTGCCTCCGTCATCAGGACGATTCTTTCTAAGTTATCTACGCTATGAAGATTTCTGTCTTCTGGGTTGTTGCGCTGTGTAGTCTGGTCGATGTTTACCAACGTTTCAGAGGTCATACTGCCTCCATCATCAGGGCGATTCATACTAAGTTATCTACGCTATGAAGATTTCTGTCTTCTGGGTTGTTGCGCTGTGTAGTCTGGTCGATGTTTACCAACGTTTCAGAG
>NW_019059654.1:320054-368664 GCF_000696155.1 Zootermopsis nevadensis | reverse complement strand
AAGAGAGAGAAACAAGACTCTGATGTCACCAGTGACTTCAGTACGAATTTGTCATATTTTGAAAAAAAGATTTGCAACCGATCATAGTTTATAAAACAGGCTACAATTTTTTTATTTATATCAACTTTAATATTATCCTCACGTCTACACTCTAGTTTCCCTTTTTGGCTTGTCATTTCCACCTTGACTTTCCGACTGAAATTTTCTATGCAATTCATATCTCTCCCATGCTTGCTACAATCGCCGTTCATCTCTTCTAATTTAAGCTAAAATATAGTAAATCAGTTATTTTAAACTCACATTCAAAAGGTTTACATGCCGTTCTTATATTGTAAGATGAAAAGGACTAAAACCTTCAAGATGTTTTACACAGGGAACAGCAGTTCGTTTTGGTTGAGGAGACACACGAGAAAAATTACGATGATCGCCCTGATGGTGGAGGCAGCAAGGACTTCTCAAACGCTGGTACACTTCTACCAGACTACAATTCAGAAGACAACCAGCCATCTTCGTACTCAGCGCCGTATAAACCTTAGATCCTACTAAGAAGAATTACGCCTGTGTTACCACATAAAGTAACAAGTGGAATGAAGACATGTTCCATTAATTCGCCAAGTCCACGTATGCTGATGCTAATTTCCGATTTACAGTGTTAATCTTATCAGTAGACAAGATAATCCACTGCCTATAGCAGTAAGACGAAAGGAAAAGTACGTCATTATTTATATATTTATTACATTTTATCCCTATCACAGTGACCGTGCGGTCACTGATATTGTGACTTCGAATCCCGTGTCTTTCTGTGTTGTGTTCTTCTGTGTAGATACTGATGTTGAAGGGACCAAGAACCTTTTAATCGTCGGTCAACTTTTACCAGACTACACGGCACAATATCCCACAAGGCTATCATCTTATTGGTGTTTTATTGTCCATTAATCATATTTTACACAAGACTCTGAATCTTAAATTACAAAATAAATCAAGTGTTTTTCCGGTGGTTGTTTCCGTATATTCGTGTTCGTTCGGCTATTCTGCGGTTCTATGTTAACATCCGAGGTCATGTGTGTCAAATGAGATGAGAGAAACACATTCACGGTAAATTTAAAGAGTTGGGGTAAGAAGCATCGTCACATCCTATTTCAAACCACTGTGGTAGCATTCGCCTGGAAATAAATAGCAAAATTACCAGAAAAGTCCACGAAGGTAATGATGTCGGTGTCTGTGCTAGAACTTAATACTCCCAGATACAAGGTAACAGCTTTTTAGGGAGGAAGATCGGATGTGGCCTGTTTTAAGATAGCTTCTCACTGTTCTTACATTCTTCAGACAATACTACGGAACGCAATGAGAAAGCTCAATTCAGACGATCTCCTGTCGAAGTTCGAACGTGAGACAGACGCGTTCATTTAAGTTCACTGAATCATCTGCGGAACACGCTGAATAATTTCGTTGTAGCAACACGACAGCAGATGTGTTCACCGCTCGTCACATAACACGGAACCGTTCCTACAGCTGTGAGAAACGAACATCTGGAACGTCAGTCCGCTCTTGTGTGAAGAGGGTTGTTACCCAGAGGACATTCCCCATCATCGACGAAAAATTCGTGAGAGAAACTCCTCCACTTCATATGGTCATGATGTCATACACATTTTGCATTCACATTCGCCATGCAGTCTTAACACGCATTCATACGCAGTGGCAAATCAAGTTACCTCGAATGTTCAAAATCTGCAGATATTTTGACAAGTATGTTTTGTTTCATTGGTTGTGGGAATTTAAAACGAACAGCAGCTCTTTGCTTTTAATTAAATTACCGTGTACATGACTTTACTTAAGTGGGCAACCTGCTTTAACACTTTAAAGCACAATGGACTGAGTCATGCTTTAACTTTCACTACTCTGTATATTGCCGACAGGGTATTCACGTGTTTCATACGATTCTAAAAACAAACAGCAATTCTATCCTTGAACAACATTAACCAATTAATCCCTGTAATAGAGATTTTTTTGAGGCAGGAATTAAGACTTTGTTGAATTATTACAAATGACTAAACCGGCTAGTACATGTTGAAGCTGGAATTGCTGTGGTAACTACCTCTCACACAGTGTGATTACGAAGTCCCTGCGTAATACGTGGTCAGTTGTGTACTCTGGGATATGGAATTCAGCATTGTGCCATCGTTTCAAGGTTTCTGGCATCGTCCACATGAATTGCATTCCTAGGAATGAGACAGTTCGAATCACCGGTTAGGCGCCTCGTCCACCCCATCTCCAAACTACTAATGAATCACAGAGAGTTTGCAGCTTCTGTATCGTAAAAAAACCCCGGATTTGTTAATCATGATAATGGAGCTCGCGTATTTATTAGAACTGGCACAAAAGTCACGTAAAATGGCGAATGGAGGTGCCGGTGTAGGATTATATCTCGGCCCGAAAATATTTTATGACAAAATGGAAATTCCAGGGAATGAACGCAAGTTATTTTGGTTGGTTTGTTATTTAGTCAGTCTCACCACTTATCCAGCTGTCTCGCAGCAAATACTTCAGTGATCAAAACGGCAGGTGCTTTTCATAAAACTATGTATATCTAAACCATCGCACAGCCACGCTGCTCTAAATCCTAACAAAACAGGAGTTACTTAATTCATCTGCCACAGGAATAAACTCCGGGCGCCATGCTATCAGTTCTTTCCATGGCACAAGCATTTAAATTAGTATGTGGGCATTTTAGTGATGTATAAATGCAGCATTTAATACAGAAACCTGACACTTCTCAAAATGACCTAGTTTAACATTACATTGGCCTATATTTTTGTGAACGTAGGATGTATGGAAACGTAAATGAGGCAGAAAGAGAAATTTCCGTAATCCGTCGTAAATGTGCAACAGAAGAATGGGGCATTGAACATGACACATCCAAACATCTGGCAGTGAATAATAAATGGAGTGGGTATGTTCTCCTATATAATTATGTTTTAGTGAAGTGAATTTAATAGGTCTGCTCCCTGTCTCTGTTTCCCTCATATTTTTCACAAATTACAGTGAAATGTTGGTCCAGAGTTGGCTCTTGTGAGCTCGGTAATAAATCCTCGAGTTCCACTTAAAGACAAAGCTTTTTGAACCAGGTTAGCAACTGTCGCATGACTTTCCGTCCGTAAGTGTTATTACTAATTCACTCCGTAGAACAGAGTACACGTTTTTTCAGAGGTTATTAGTCACTCAACTTGAAAAAAAAAAGAATTTTATAGAAACCAAATATTCGTTAGCATTTTTACAAAATTCCTTACATTCAGTACACGGCGCCATACCACATTTCTTTAGTAGCACATGGTGTAGAGTTACAATCTGTTTTAATCCTTTCGTCTCTCCGATGCCAAAAATCGTGGTCTGTTAATAAATGCTTTGACAACTTTAGGTTTTAGATGCACTCTGGATCTCGTACAGACCCCATGTGCCGTGCTTTCGCCGGTAAGTGCATTGCAAACATCTGCAGTGCGCACTCCACAGGGCGAGGAAGGTACTTACAGAGCTATAAAAACCGGACGCTGCCATGATGTGTTTTGTTTGGTAGATACTTGGTTATCTCAATCTCGAACTTGAATTTTACATTGGAAATAATAATTTAACATTAAGATATGGACATCGCACCATAAACAGTTTCGAAATATAACAGATTTTTTGCTGTCAGCCCCCCCCCGCTGTACATACACATTCTGTTCTCTAGCTTGATGTTGCAATGAATGCATGTTACACTTCAGATGGATGGGCAACATTCCAGAAGACAGGTGAGGCTACTGTTCCTGACTTACTAGGCATCCCGTAGAGTAAGAAATATTTTAATTTATTTATTTTTTGTCGTTGTCGTAAGATACTTCGTGTATTTTCGTCTGGCAGTGAATCTGCAGATCTGACGAACAATTAAGGCATCATAAACATAATTATTTTGGATATTGTCAGTCGTCTTAGTTTTCAAATCACCACATTAGGCTTTTTCAGAACTTCGAATAATTTTTATAATCAAATTTCTGTACCTTCAGGGCTGAAGATGGAGGCAGCATGTCCCTATAAAACTGTGGTGTTTACCTACAAGTTCACACGGCGTTACAACCCAGAAGACAAACATCGACATTCGCTTCAATATTATCCGATACCTAGGTATTTCGTGTTCTCTCCCCTTTGGGTTTCCCGATCAAAAGTTTGTGTTCATTTTTTTTCGTTTCTCCCATACGTGCTGCTACTTTTTCCACCCTCCACATCTTCCTTGATTCCATATTCCTAATACACAGGGTGTCCATAAGTCGACGAACGATTTAAAGTGCGTAAGGTTCTAGATAAATGTTATTTTCGACATTATTAATAATACTTGAATTTCAAGTTCTTGTTTTGAGTAATGCAAGCAATATATTAATTCGGTGAGATTTTAGGTTCTCATGGCAACGAGTGTGAAGATTATCATTCATTACCTTTATTTCTTTCCTTTCTATTGTCGAAACTTCAGGTTCATGAGTGTAGAATATTTATATTCAGTTGAAGCTAACATGGGACGATCAACGTCTTTAAATTACCAATTATCCAATGCAATTTGCGGTCGTTTAATTGCACTGTTTTTTGTATAGGTTCATTGGGACCGTGGTAGGAATTCCACGAATGTCTACGTGTGTCCATAAATGTTAGGACAGCGGTCTGTGTCACTTGGTTGGAACATTGTCGAGTCCGATCACGAATACCAAGTTGAATTCCTCGTCGTCACTCACATGATAGAAGAAGAGACAAGGGGAGTGTGATGGGGGCTCAGGATAGGTCGACTTGATCACAGAAATAACAGAATCAGCCAGAATGTTACTCAGATACTAAGTATACAGACGAGTGCTTTTTGCAAACATCCACGAAAATCGTGTTGGGTTATTCGAATGGTATATAAAATGTAACTTTGATTTCATTAGAAGGATCCTATCCAGTCATGCTAGTGTTTAGGATATTGAGCTGGTTTGTTTTCGAAGACATGAAAATAATATTGACGTCGATCTACTGAGAGCTGAAGACAAGAAGATTCCTCTGTATTTCGTGGTAGTTATACGTCGTGGATGTTACTTCCGTACAACAGCAAGCGTACTACGTGTACCAGGCTAAAAGTAAAACAACTCTTCTACAACAAACTACTGACCATCATGAACATGTTTCTAGTTTGGGGTTTGGTTCTGAGCCTTAACATTTTTTAAAAAGTTATGAAACTGATACCCAACACGCAAAACGAATGCTTTTTTCTTGGTTGTCTTTCCTTCTTGTTTTATTGAAAGAAATGTTGAACATAAAACATGTTACTTAACTCCAGCGTTAACATAGTCATTTATTTTGTTGTTTTTCTCAAATTATAGTTAACAAATTCCTTCATTTGTACGCTCCTGACTGGATATGGCTAGTATACATGGTTTTCGTTACATACGTTTGGCATTTTAACAGATTTAATGTAATGTGAACATAACTTATGTCCGTATGAGAGGCCGACAGTCTAAAAATTATGAACCAATACACAAACTTTATAGGCAGCTTGTAAATTCTCACCTGGCAGTGAGCGAAGTTTCGCTTGTAGCAGCGACAGATTCATTTTATCCGACTTTCAGGCCCACACGAGAAAGCGAGAAATGAGCTAGCTGATGAGAATAAAATATCTGAAGAAGAGACTTCAGAAATATATATTTTATACGAGATTTTTTGCAAACGGCTGTTAAGATGTACTTGGTCTTTGATTTGTAACGCCATGTGGGTTTGTAGGTGGGTACCAGAATCTAGGAGAAACATACTATATCCATTTTCAGGGCTTCAAAGACCAACATCGTCATGTATTTTACAACTTACCGAAACGAACATTTAGTTCGGGAGCAGAGAATGGGGGTGACTTCCCAAACTTCCACACATCTGACCTGTGACGTTCTGTGCGTGCCTTTCATCGAACTACAAATAATACCTGTATACCAATGATACCGAACAGCATCACAACGAACATAACGAGGTAATGATGGGCACCTTTCCATCTATTGTGATTTTACGCTTCATATTGTTTCCCGAAAGCGTCATATTTAACTAGGGTACAAACTCGACAGATTATCGGGACATACAACAGGAGTACCGCTACTAAATATGTGATCTGTTGCCCATTGTATAAATAAAATTACAAATCGACATTAAAATACCAGTTGGCAAGTATGCCACTTTTGCGCAAGTTATTAGCTGAAATTCGGACATGTAACATATATACTACACACCACGGCCGATTTAGACATTTTGGGGTTCAAAAATAATTTTAATACGAAGAAAATAAAAGTACTGACATTTAATGTATGAACTCAGACAGAAGTGAAACAGCAAACTAATAGGAAATACTATAAATATATGCCTATATACTACATATTTCATCCTGGAGTCATAATTCAATGTTTCTTCACAATGAAATATTTTTGAAGAAAATTTGATTAAAATGCCTTATTTAGATTTGTTTATACCGAATTTAATCTTGTGAATACGTGAAATACAATTCTCATATATTAAATTATAAAGATTTTAAAATATTATAATGAAAGTAAAACATTAAAATAATAATGGCAGTCTTCTGCGATCTTGTTCCGTGTAGTCTGGTAGATATTAACAGAAGTTTCAGAGATACTGACTGCGTGGGAAGAGTACTAAATGCCTGTCTTCGGGGATATTGCGCCGTGTACCCGGCTTCATGGTGCAACTCCCCAGGAGACTGCCAATTTCATGCTCGTCGCCATGAGATCATAACATCTCACATAAAAACATATACTTCCTTGCCTTGGATTTTCTCGGTCAGACTTTTATGGTATAACTTTGAACTTCGGGAACATCACTTCGTTCATGACATGAATGGAGTCGCCATATTAGTGCAATATTGACGCCCCCCCCACCTACCGACTGTCCCAAAATTAAATCACAGGCAGTCATTGAACGTCGCTTATATATGGTTAGTCCTCTTGCTTCATATTTGGGAGGTCTACGGTTCAAATCTCTGCCTCGAGACGGGCTACAATGACCGAGAGTTTTATTGATTTTTCTCAGGCCTTATTGACAATTCCTCCAGTATCTAAAATATTTTATCCCTTCCTCATTCTTTTCAGTTTATTATTTTATCATTAACGAACTTTCTAATAAGCGACGTTTTAATCTGTTCAGTTTAAATGGCGTCGTTAACTACCTTATAATATATATATATACACACACACAAAATAATTTGAACATTTTCCGATTATTTGAGGTTTGGAGTGTATACAAAAACCCGGCATTGTTACACGTGTATATATCTACGCATACATAAACAAGGAATGGTATGTTTATAGATCTATAATTTACATATGTTATTCCAATTACAGCGACACTTGTTACCCACGTCAGAAAATATGTAACTCTAAGGGATAAATACACACAGAAGTACTTACTTACGATTCCATGTGTCTGAAGCAATGTCAGTAATGGTATTTTTTCACTATTTCTGGATTTTCTCTTGATAACCTGAAATAAAACTGCTGTAGAAATGCCCACTATTGTGTTAAAATATGACGAAAGAAAAATTGTTTAAAGTCAGTAATCATTAATCGTTGTCAAACTAATTTAGTTAGCGGAACATTTGACAGTGCCGCGCAATGAAAACTCACGATTCGCACGCCAACACAATCCTCCTAATTCATCCGCAGTACTGAAACACCTTAGCTGTTGGGAAGTATTCCACACCTCTCGGTTACCCCACTACATTTTCAAGACACCATGACACTCGTTGCGACCTCTACGGTAGGAATTTGAATCATATCTTGTAGAGTTGTTCCTAGATGGCAGTGCCTTAACTGATCAAATGTAGTACTATATTAATTTGGTAAAGCATTGATAACCGTGCAGTATATTAGTTTCTAAATGTAATATTGACATTTAAAATAATATTTTGTTTTAATATTTGTTAATGGTGTCTGTTACCTGCATTTTATTCTCCATTCAGAAATGGCGGCATAATAATTGAGTACCTGTGATCGGACTTATTAAAATTATTATATGTTAAAACATTTTTATATACTATAAAAAATGTAATTTATATAGAATTGTATATAAGTAGTCCAGTGCTTTAAATTATAAATGGTACATAATAACATAATTATTCTAACAAGAACTCGTAGCGCTATCTATATGCGTTGCAAGTTGTACTTCCTGTCTACAGCTTCCTTTCCACGAGGATATTATCAAAATGCAGAAGGTCGGTTTTAGTTTCCTGTTCATTACAATTTATATTTTTGCAGTTCTTCTTTAAACATGAAATTAATAAATATTTGCTCAAAATTTTCAGCCAGCCAAGGAACCGATCCAATCCGTGCAGGTGTTCGGAAGGAAGGTAATAGTGTATATTTCTGTTTGTCAAGCACTTATTTACCGTTGTATTATGTTGGGTGCAACATATGCGTGTTGATTTTCTAAAAGTGTAATTGTGAAGTTCTTTCATTTCTTAGAAAAGTGCAACTGCTGTAGCATACTGCAGGAGAGGCAATGGCAATCTTAGGGTAAATGGCCGACCCCTTGAGATGGTAGAGCCCAGAGTACTGCAGTACAAATTGCAAGAACCTGTTCTGCTTTTGGGGAAGGTGAGACTTCTTTAAATATATATTTGTTTTGTGATAGTAGTACATCACATAGTCACTCCTATCGAAAAAGTGACATGTAGTGTGTGTCAATCACTTTTGAAAATTTCTTGTAACTTCAATTAGGATGTTGCTGTTTAAGATGGTTCTGCAGTGTTGGTATGTTCATTGCTTAGAAGCTGGATAATTATAATTGGACTATGTTTTTTTTATAATTAACCGTTATTATCAGTTTCAAAACTTACATATTGCTTAAGTGATCATGCATTCTAGTAACTGGTGAACTGTTAACTCAGGAGTTGAAGTCCAGTTACAAACTCAGTAGTGCTAGGTTGTAAATCCTCGAAACCTAAATACCCATTTATTATCATCATCATCCCACATTTTTTAGGGCCAATGGCCTGTTATAGTCTCATTTCAGTGTAGGGTTTCCCAAAGATTGTGTGGTACTGCTACTGTTATTAGTGATTACTGAATAAGATTTATCTTTCAGTGTCCTTTAGTCATTAATCTGTGGAATTATAAGTCATATTAGTAATTTTCATTGCATCATTAACCTGCCAAGGCAATTGAGTTATGATCAAGTTTATATTTTGCAAAGTATTTAGAATTGTTTTCCTACATTGTTGTCACTAGCATTCTCCTTTTGGCCTGATGAATTTGAAACATTAATTTCTCCATGTATTATTTATCCTGACTTGGTCATTCAGATCTCTTCCATGAGTGTGTACAAATGGGTACAATTTGGGGAAGGAATGCATGTGACAACTTCATGAACTAATTGTTCGTCACCACACTGTACATGTAGTTTCCTCTCATGTAATCACCTTTCATATGTGTACAAGTACTGATGAAAACAAATTTTAATGCTTTAAGAATGAGTACACTCCTGCTTAGACAGGTAATAATTGTTTGTTACATAGTTTGATGCCTGTGCTGAATACAGTAAAAAAATCCTTGCCCCTTGAATTTCTATGGCCCTTTTCCAGTGGTAGTTTACAGTTAGCCAATTACTTTAGATGTGATGAATTGTTATGTATGGCCATGCTCAGACTTTTTTCCCTGTGAGGTGTGTACTATCTTAGTGTGTTGTATTATATTCCATTAGAAGAAAGATATGGGTTTATATCAAAAGTACAAATAAATTTTTGTGCATTATGCTTTTATAGACAATGGTGTACTGAGTTTCACAAAAAAGTAACACTGATTTGAAATGGTGTATTATTGTTTACCAGTGATGAGGCTTTTATCCCGAAATTGATCATTTATGGTATGAAATAATTAAGCAGCCTGAGGTAAAAAACTGCATTTAATGTTTTATCTATATTGCCAGGTTTAAAATTGTGACAATTTATTACTCACTTTCAGGAGCGGTTCTCTGGTGTAGATATCAGAGTCAGGGTGAAGGGTGGTGGTCATGTGGCCCAAATATATGCAATTAGACAGGCTATATCAAAGGCATTAGTGTCATACTACCAGAAATGTAAGTAGAGCTGTAAAACTGTTTTTTAACAATTTTTATGGAATTCTGAGCCCCTTCTAGCAGTTGCCAATCTGGTATGATTTAACCATGGCCATGGTCTTCCACATCATAACTCTGCATTCATAATCTGTGTCAATACTCCTTTGCAACTATGTAAGGTGGATCTTTTTTTATTGGTGTTCCGATGTGTGTTGCATGTGCATTTTGTCCTTGCAGATGTGGATGAAGCATCAAAGAAGGAAATCAAGGATATTTTAATCCAATATGATCGCACATTGCTTGTAGCTGACCCGAGGCGCTGTGAACCGAAGAAGTTTGGTGGCCCAGGAGCTCGTGCACGTTACCAGAAGTCATACCGTTAATTTCATTATGTATTTGTCTGGTGTTTCATATATGTTGTAATAAATACATCCTCAACTATATTTGTATATTTTACATACATCACAAATGGCAAATTACTTGTTGTGGAGCAGATGCCTTTAGTCTTAGTCCAAGCTTTTCTGTCAAGTTTGTACCAGATATTTTGTCACAATGTGAGTTTGGGTACTTGCCTTCTATTGGTGCATCTTTATCAGATGTTGAGCCTTCTATCTATACTAACAGTTCTACAAATGTAAGAAGAGACCCTTGGGGTCAATGTTTTGTGCACTTTCATGTTGACAAGCTGAAAGGGCTCACCATGCACTTCATATCTTTGTAACAGAAAACTTACTTTTGATGATAAAGTAATTTACTGTAACTTGTGACTAAAAGTATAAAGAGAAAACTGAACAAAAGTAAAATAACCTATTTACATTAGATTTGTCAACTGATAATGAAGACCAAAGGTGCACATTCATGAGTCGGTGCATCAGGAAATCTGCCTACTCATCATATTTCACATTGACTTAACTGCTCACACCAACCATTTATATACATGTAAGACTTGAGGTTCTCACAGCGCAACAACCCAGAAGACGGATATCTTCATTTATATACAGTACCATGGCTTATTACAAGGCCATAAACACAAGTACACCCTTATTTATTGTTTTTGTTTCTATTTTTAGATGTTTATTGTATTCGGTTTTATGCTGCTTCTACTGTTTTTCTTTTTTTATTCAATTTTGTTCCACCCTAGGTGACAGCCTGCTGTGCTTAGTGGTTGAACTGGAGGTGATTATCATCCTTTGATTTGTCTGCAAAATGAGCCCATTGTTTATGTAGTCTGACTCATGAACACAGTCCAGCATCAGAAATTATTTCACAAATGTGACGACCAGGGTTGTGGAGTCTGAATCGGAGGCAATTTTAGGAGGAGTTGGTAAAAATGTATCAACTCCGACTCTGACCTGAATATAGAATCTTAAGAACAATTTCTATACCTTGTGAGGTGGCGGCATCACGCTTAGGGAGATTCAAGGACGTGTTGAGCCACATGGTGTGGGAATAATGCTTTGTAACTTTGGCTCTGGTACCTTAAGAATACAAACTGTCTACAAATCAACCAATTTCTGCAATAACCATTAGACGTATATTTAAATATAGATTTTAATCTAAAAAGAAGGCTGATGATACATGTGGTGATGAAATCTATTAAGTTGCCATTTACCATTTTAGTAGTTTTACCCTTATTAATACATATTGAGCTTTTATGAAGGAGTCAGAAATTTTAGTACTGAATCCACAGCCCTGGTGACAACTTTCTCAGTTACTTTTTGCCCTGTTGAGTATGGTTGCCATGTAAAGGAAACACAAAAACATTAGAATTTTGCAAAATTTGTATTTCTGGAATGTGAGTGACAATAAATAGAAAAGTCCATGACAGTTTGCTGCAAAAGTTTGTTCCCTGGAAATGTGCATGGCAAGAATGTGACTGTTCGCCAGTGAAGTTTCAAGGCAAACAACACAGCCTCGATTGCACGGATCGGCAAATCATGACTTGACTGTGGATGTACCAACAAGTCTGTCATTCAGACAATTACAATATGAATTCAATGAACCTCTCACAAACCGTAGTAATTGTGTTTTTAACATTTTTGGATGTCATTAATGTTAGGTAAATTCCTGTCCTCACGAAACCCCCAAAACCTTCCTCGCAGTGGTGAAATTGGTCATTACGTGAGGATGTGCATTCTTTGCATGAAGTACCGAGACATGGGATGTTGGACCTTACGTGTGTGTAAGATTTTTGTAGTATCTTCATTTTTAAAGCTAACCGCTGATCGTATTTTGAAGTTGACGGCGCGCAGGTTTGCAGTCGCGCAGCGGAGCCGCCGCTGCGGCAGAACCCTGGCTATGGCCGTCTAATTCTGTCCCGTTGCTGTTCCTCACGCACTCTGTTGTGTCTTGGTTGGGGGCGCCAATCGTGGCTCCAGTCGCCAGACGTCGCTGCGTGAAGTCGGGCTTATCAACCCGACGAAAGGAATAGGAATTCCTGGTCCGGGCTGGTCGGTCACTCGCTACTCTTTATCTTGTATAGGTGAGTCAGGCACAGTTGGTGATCTTTTCTTGCGGATTATTCTTCAGTTGCTATAAACTACAAAGATTATCTTCCTCGCGTCGAATGTGGTCTAGTGTTTTGAGGTGACCGACGCGTTCAAGCCGGCAAGAACTTAGCGTGGCTGCAGAGGGAGGAAGCACTTCAGAAGTTGTGCTACTGAAATCTTCAGGTACGACAATTATTTTCTGAACTGTGGTGTGCGTGTACTGCGAAGGTTAATTTCATTCAAGCAAGCATGCCAACGAGGAACGACCATTTCTTCGTTATTAAATAGCTGGTTTGATTTATCTTACTTTTAAATCACTTGAATTTGTTTACTTTTCTGGTCATGAGAATTTATGAACAGATTTTCATTTAATATTTTATAATTGCAAGATAAAGTAATATTCCAAAGAAAGGGCATGTCTGAACAGTTTTAGAAACGTTTTCTGAAGACGTAGCCGATTAAACCGATTCTGTTCTAACTTGAGTAAAGTGAATGGAAATTAGTTGAACACTTTCTATTTCTTTGCATTGAGCTCAGCGTTGTCTGTTTAGCAGATCATGTAAGGCTGCCAGCCGTCTTCAGATTTATAGCTGATTACAATGAACAACTTTTTACTAGATCAGAGAAGCTTCGATAGAGTATCGTGGTGTTGGCTGGCCAAGCCTAGCACACAAGGTCGCCTCTGGAGAATTTCTGGAATAACAACACAGATACAACCATATTACTCTAGGTACTAGGCTTACTGTACTGGGCATTTCCTATTTCTCAAACCACGCTGATATTTTACATTCTACATGCAATATATTAGAGAACATTGCGTATTTTTAAAAGATTTATTATTGAATAATTTCAAAACTCTGTTATTTAATTTGAGCTAATGGCTCTCGCTACTCGTAAGTCCGTGCATCCGCCATGGTGTCATTACTAATTCTAGGGAATTTAAGGGTACGAAATAGAAGTGGCCTCCGGTTTATACCAAAATTTGTTACAAACCGCCAGCTGGTTTGAAAGTTGACAATGAAACAGACACACACATTGTGATATAAGCCTAAGTATTTCCTACAGGGATGGAGAGCATTCTTAAAATCTAGTGTTCAGATAGTATCGAAGTATAACAGAACTAGGATCACGGAATTTCGCAAAATGTGCGCGTTTTTTTAAAGACCTCGCTAATTCAGTTCGTTGCGTTTCTATTTTACACATGCTGATCAAGCGTTATGACTTGTTCCAATTCATAAATGCTTTGAAATTATGAATCAGTTTCTTCATTTGGAAGGAAACTTTGGATGGGTGATTAGCCGTCGCAAGGCCTTTGCCTACAGAGGACAGCACAAAACAGAAATACGAGGACAAACTTCAATGCTTTGAGCGGGATACAAACCCACGATTCTAATCTCCAAGCGGCTAAGACCCACACCCTAGAATTATCGACATCGTATTAATTATCTATCTAATAATCCCAAGATCTGGACAATTTAATAGCGAATTAAAATATGTTTCTTTTGCTAGGTACTTCCGTGAAATTTTGCCACGTCTTTGCAGACAGATACTGTTTTAACTTTATGAGACATGAGTTTCTCACGGTTATGAACATGTCGATGTTGGTCTTCTGAGTTGTTACGCCTTACGACCTAGAGGACCAACGTTGACATTTTAACTTGGTTTCTTAGACTGGAGACGAACTACGACGGGCAGAATTTAGTCCATTAGGAACTGCTGGGACGTGTAAGTAGAGGAGATCAAGGAGAGTGATTAATATTTTGGAGCTGACCGTCACGATTAGTCTCATGTATGGCCATTGACTATCCACTGACGATTGATCTAAATTTTTGAGCGACAGGGGTATTCCGGTCGGTCATCATCAGAGCTATCGTTCTTATAATGGAGGCAACAAGCACCTCTGAAACGTCGAAAAACGTCTACGAGACTACACGACACATCTCAGAAGACAGGTATTTTTATACTCGCAGCCGTGAGAACTTGAAAACGCACTAATTTTAGTGTTGGATGTAAAGTTTATCATGCATCTGGTCAAGAGGAAATCATTTTTATGAAGATTTCTGTCTTCTGGGTTGTTGCGCTGTGTAGTCTGGTCGATGTTAACCAACGTTTCAGAGGTCATACTGCCTGAAGACAGAAATCTTCATACTCACCGCTGTGAAAACCTCAAATCATACAAATCATTTTTAGTCCGTAAAACGAAAATGCTTGTAGCCTAAAATTTACAGTAACTCAAAAATTCGGTAGCCGCTTACTGTTTACTTTTGAGCTGCTGGTCACACAAAGAACGTGGCGGTTTGATAAACTGTTATTTAGCCTCGAACCACCTTTGGCATCAGTTGTGATCCTCAAGAGGTAATCGAACTTACACTGATCAGTGTAGTCTGCAAAATGACAGGATTAGTTCGTGCTCGTTTAGTCTTCTGTAACTTTCATCTTGGCGCCAGGCATAGTTCTGTTCACTTGGTTCTTTTATTCAAAGAGGTCTGCATTTCATTTTGTAGTGTTGGTATCTCTGCCAAAATGCGAAACAAAATAAATGCCGAAGAAGTGTGCTGCTCTACTTCACCCAAACTTATTATATCCATCCATAATTTCTGACCTCAGATAATTCTTACAGAGACTTCCTTGCAAGAACATCTAGTGTATTAAATTCGATGTTTGTAGTAATTATGCGACAGTCAGATGTTCAAACTATACAAATGACATATTTCGTAACATTCTTGCAGCCGCATTGTCCCAGAAAAGGCGAAGCTTTCCGCATACGAGCCGGAAGATATATTCTAATGGAATCCTCGAACTTTGTAGCTGCCTTGTGCTCTAATCTGTTTGGAGTTTCGTCAGAAACCCTGCCAACAAACACACATTCCTTACACTCACCTGGTTGTCCCCATACAGTGAAACCCTCGTTTTAATGTCTGAGTTCACGACTGAGATAAAACAGAGGTATCATTCCAGTGCGAAATCCACAAATCGATAATTAATTCCATGAACGGGTGAGCGTGATAATGAATGCTGAATGGTTGTATATGTAACTCCCTGTCTTTTCTGCTTTGATGGCGTGATGCTAGGCATATGGGTTAATTATTAACTGCATTACCAGTTTAAAGTCCACTTGTAAACCACCTGCTTTAACCAGGCAGAAAGGCTGAATTTTGTAAAAATGTGTTTAATATGATTTTAATTGTAAGCAAGGATTATTTCCTTCCAAATTAATTGTTTCAATGGAGAAGTGTTTCGTTTCGTTTGACTAAAGGACTGAATTATAAAATATTATTCAAACGAGCTCCGGCTTCAAAGGATTAACACAGAAAATAGTAGCTCATGTCCAGTCTTCGTAATTTACAAGTTGGAGGTTATTCGAATGAAGGTGATGGACGAGAGATAATCAGTATTATTTAACTCTGCAGTTTTAACAGTCATCTTCCACTATTTGTCTTTCAGTGATGTGATTTAATTAGCGTATATCATATAGTTTCACTGTGTTTCCCTTAATGTCTTTGAGTATTTGTGTATTTAAAATTCCACCCCGACGACTCTAGAACTGACCTATGTGTATCTGTTTTCTTCCAGATCCCTTGCCCACTCTTCTGCTATACAATGATTCAAGTAGATGAGTCAGATCCGGTTGGAGGTAAGGAATGTTAAAGAACATTTCATGCTTTCACAGTGATTCAGTATTAATATGGATCCTGTTTCGGGTAATGGAACCTTGAAGGCGTAGTCTATACTGCCGACGTTTCGGCGATATTGTCTCCGTCTTTAAGACGAAGTGACAACATCCTACATTACGTAGCGATGTGATGGACTCAGCAAATAGTAGAATAAGTATTTGGGCCGGAAAGAGGTGCCTTACACTGTAGAAACAACTATTCGTATCAGTTCTAAATCCATAAATATAGTAACCTATTGTGTTAGTCTTACAGTTAGACAATTTCTTTTAAATAACACAAGCCTGTGTAGCTTTTGGAAGCTCGATAAATAGGTCGGATACACCTATTTTCCATCTATTATTTTCAGGAAAATATAGTAATATTTTGTCTGACACGCATTTAGACATTTAGCTCCAAAATTATTTGTAACTTGAGATGATATGCCATTGGAATGCATAAACAAAGAGATGTATCGTTGTACGCCTCAAAGAAATTGGTTTACACCTGATACGTAGACAACCCACCTAACGCGATATTTTAATGGCTAACGGCTTGGCAGAATGATCTCTCACGTATTTTATAAGACTGACATTTCGCCTAACGCATGTTGAATGTTTTCTTCATCTAATCATTCATTTTAACTTGTAATTTTGACTGTTTGTGTGTGTACGATGTAAAATCAGAATGTGAATGACTCAACAGCCGTATGTAGTATGCTAATAACACAAGATGATTTATTTACCTTTACACTACATACCTCTCGTCGACCTACAGAAAGACCTTCATTTAAATTCAAGTTCGTATCAATGCACGCCATCTCTCTTGGCTTAAAATAAGATAGTGCTCAGTGGCGGCTCGTACATTAGCACTGAGTTCTGAAATTCCGTGAATGTGATTAGCTCTTATGATGCGGATAACAGTGTCAACCTCAAGATTACCGATGATACGATGTAGTTATTATGAAATTCCAGTGAGTAATTAGCTTACGAATTACAGATGACAATGTCATACCATTGAGATGAAAGACCTATTACGAGAAACTTTGTAACATTCGATACCTTAGCATAGATTGCATGTGGCTGTTCAACTTATCACTTGTTCTTTTTTACGACTACCGATTCAGTTCTCAGGACGAATATTGTTGCAGATTGTTCTGGGGGCTGTGAACCGTCTTTTTGTCTACAATTCATTATTTTTCCCCGAGAGAGAATGCAAGGTTTGTTTGTAATAGGAATTTAGATCTGTAACTATATAGTTCACATTGATACGTTTAGAACAGCTGACACGAAATACAAAAAGGTGTCTATAAAAGCACTCAGAAGGAATTAATTGAAGCATTTAATCTTTAAATTTGTTTTATGAGTTTCTTGGCAAGAAATTTTAAGAAATACTTTACGTATTTTTATAGTACTGTATGTCGTCACAGAGAAACCAATTTCATGGAAGAAAAGTGGGCCATCCTCTATATCTGTTGCTATAGTTCAGCTATACAAGCTGTTAACTCACGCGATCATGCCTGCCTTGCTCTCTGAAAGCACTACTAATTTGGATGATCCGTAAATGGGATTATTTTAGAAACATTTCTAAGTCGTTAATATATATATATATTGCTGATATGCTGTTAGGTTAATAGGATAAACTGCGAAGTACATCAAGAGTGAATATGATCAAATTATACAATTTTAAGCTAGATTTGCTATGAACATTTACACCGTGTTTATTAAATTATGAGCAAATAGGATTCCTGCCTGGTTTTTATTAAATGGCGTTACCGTTTATCAGATAACTAATTGTGTTAAACAGAATCCTTCTTGAGAAGATATAAATCGCTTATCTTGTCAGGAACTTACTCTGCTCATAAGAGCCAACCACCCGCTCTTATCCTGAGTCAGATAAATTCACTCCGCATCCTCCATCCTTATTCTTTGCAATGCATTTTAATATTGTCTTCACAATATAATTATCGATGTAAAGTTAATTACACGTAATTGTAATTAGCTGTATAAAACAAACGTGGCCTGTTATAAATATGGGAATGTGAAATCTGTGAACTGGCTAGCTAAATAACCGACCAACTAACTAATTAAATTCCTAGGTAAAATATATTCCTTGATCGTCGACAGTCTACCGATCAGACGATTGAGTGCCGTGATTACCATAGATTTATTACTTTCTATTAGATGTAACGATAAACTAGTATGAGCCTTTTACATTTTATTTGCAGACTTACAGACTATTATTATATATCAATCCTGCGTTCAAGTTTCAATTAATTGAACTGATTTTACTTAATGTACAGGATTCCCATTATTGCATAAAACTTTGTCGCACTTCGAGGTTTTTAAATCAAACTAGTTGTGTAAGAGAGAGATTGATAGATGTAGTAATTTTGACACGTAAACAGAACATATTACATAATGAAGTGGTTATTTCGATGAACCAGGCTGTGAGTATTGAAACTATGAATAGCAAGTTTAAAATGTTAATATTTTTTTATGTAGTCTTTCACATTAATTATTTTAAATTGCTGCGGGACCATTTAACAAAAACCTTTGAATGCCAACATAAGACTCAATAGATAATGTTCAATTTCATTGAATTCTCGCACAAGTTGACATGGGATATAATTACATTGCCTGATACACATTTCTCAGCCCAAATGCAGGGAACTTATTTATTCAGACGTGAATAGCAAGTAAAGGAACCCCAAAACGGACAGCTGGTGCCCAAGCAGATTCACTAGAGGAGTCCTGTACCCAGCCATGATTCAGTGTTGCAGAGAACCAGGAAATTTTCACTTGAAGACGTGTTTTGTCGCGTTTAATACACAAACACCGCTTCGCTTGTTGGATGTCGACGCGAAGAATGTGGGCTCACGGACTCCGTCGCCAAGAACAACAAAAAGGTGTACTCTGAATACGTATATTTTGTGGCTTATGTATTTGGCCATCGTGAATTCTTCTTATCTTGCGGCTAAGGTGAAGGAAGAAATCCACATTTTTAGATGGAAGAACAGAGTGGGCGGGATTTTCATTTAACCCCAGTGACACTGAAGATGGAGATCCTGAAAGACAGAGACGACCTATACTTCACTCTTTTTGAAGCCAAAGCTCGTCTAAATAATATTTAGAATTTCAGTCCGTACCTAATAAAACACAAGAGTTCTTCACGATGTTACTGTATAAATATACATGAGGTAAATCGCCGTTTATTAACAGCCCTCTAAACGTCACTTTCTCTGCTACAGTAGGTGCTCTCAACATATCAAGGTATAGGATTGCACTCACCTTCATTGACTCAGGGTCCTCTGAGTCATGACAAATTATTAGACATGTACAGGCAAATAGGTTCACATATTATGTAGTTATTTTAACACATTTATTTATCATTCTTATTAACTATTCACTTCAAATTATGTAAATATTAAACAGTAAACACTTTTTTTATCATATTGGTTGAAACAATAATACAGAAATATGTATGTGTCGTACGCATCTACGGGCCGCAGACTGCAAATCCCTGGGCGGTGTAATTTCATTCCGAGTTTCATTCATCCTATTTAGAGAAAGGCACAGCGACTTTCCCTGGAGTGAGAAACCAACTTATATGAGACCATTATTGATATTTATATGTGTCATTGTTTGCAACGTTCTGTTCCCTTAGTATGCTATAATCTTCTTCTCTACTATAAAAATTTCTGATTCCCCGTTGTCGTCAAAAAATGACGTCATCAAATAATGTTACGTTATATTTGTTTACTCGGCATTGTTGTTCCAACACAACAATGCCGAGTAAACAAATGACTTGAGTAAGACACTAAACTAACTCCCCCCGAAGGGGGGGTTGGTTGCGTTTTAAAAACTTGACCAAACCCCCGAAGAGCTCCGAAAGGAGCGCTCTGCTCTAGTTGTCCTAAAGTTTGCAACCACAACATTTTAATTGTATAACATTTAACATTGTTTTAGTCTTTTTAAGTTACATTGCTGTAAAGCCGTTTTAGTCCAATATCCATGGAATCAAAACGTTACTTTGACAGAAATAGCGAATTTTTCCCCCGAGTGTGTTGTGTTGTAACAACGAAATGGGGGAAAGGGGGGGGTGTGCCAAGTGTCTGCGTAGCCAAGTTGGCAGGCATGCCTGTTTCCGAAAGCTGTCTCACTGCTATGAATATCCGTCGTGCCAATGTCTCTAGGTTGCAGCATAAAGCCAACATCACTCTTAACTCACCCTCCGCTTTGCTGATCTGATGGTTGACCAAGTTTCTATAAACCCCCATGTACAGCATCGAAAAATTAACTCGCGTAATTTACACTCTGCCTTTATGACCGTTCCCAGCCAGTTTTAGACTTTCAAAAAATAAGCCACGACCGCTTCCTTCCACATCACTCAGCTAACACAATTCCTGATTATTGCACTGGGCAGTGCACGCATAATCTTTGCGGTTTTTACAGACCCCTTGCATAAGATCAAAAATGTTCGATCCAACAGAAAAAGTATGTGATATAATCTAAGTTTTACCTAGTACCTAAATTTTTAAAAAAAAATACTGGTCCAGTATCGTCTGTGCAGATCAATTCTTTGCATTATTTTTACCTGCTTTTTTAATTTCATGGTTTTATATTTAAATAATGCTGAACTGTTTGCCAAACAGTTTCCGATTAAAACCGACAATTACAACAAATTTAATGTATTGTATTTAAAATTATAACTGAGAACGTTTGCCTCAGAATCAAGGCACCACTCTCATATTCGCGTTACCAGTGAACCGGCTGTGCCGACTGGAGTTTCTCATTGTTTCCTCCAGTTCCCTAGCCGGGCAAAAGATTGCGCTTAACTGATATAAACCCCAGTCGCTTTCATTAACGTCTATTAAAACATGCCGTTTTTAGTCAGTCCATCTTTTTTCATTTCGACGCCAAATAGTCTCGTCGGTTGAACAGTGTCATTAAATGGACTACAAATGAAACTGAAAGTGTAAGAAGAAATCAGAACGATTTGGCATTTATACTTGAAGAATACAAATTTCCCACTGTGCAATGTTTCTATTGGAAGCAGAATAAAATAATTACTTGGCATAAACAGCGCCAAGCAATTTCCTATGTCTCGTCCTTAATTGAACAAGAGTGGAAAGCTGTTCTCCAGATTTATGTTGCAGATGTGTTTTCTTACAGAATGTATCGAAGTTAAAATATTTGGGAAATCAAATTTAAGCCACATTAACGGGTATATATTAAGTCCAGATTCAATTCGGCGAATGCTTGGTAGCATTCAGTTTAGAATATCTAATCTTCCACTTTCACACCTAAACAAGTAGAGATTAACACAGACGTAAAAAATTAATACAGCCCTACAACTTCTAGCAAATATCAGACTGCTTCATTCTACTGATCGCAGATGAAACACTGTTCGACGAGCAGAACCACCCATCCCGTTGTGCAGTATTTTTTTTAACTCGGCGCAAATAATGTGCAGTAATCACACTGACAAACGATGTGATGATGGCGATCCTTTCATTTATTCTTGGTAAAAGTAATTAAAATTGTTACTTTATTAAATAAACATCTCGCGTCATCTTTTAGAATTCGCATGCATTATTAACGAATGTGAAACTATCAGACATAATGCAAAGATACAGACGCGTTCTGACGAGTCGGTTGGTTCGTTTCGCTTTCGGAAATGCCAAGACATTTAGCAGTATGAACTTTCTGTCTGGTCTGAGTCTGGCCAACTGTAAAATATAGACATATGTGAATGACTTCAAAATGCTATTTTTATCTTTCGTGCCTTAAAAATGTTGACTGTCTGTCCGATTGGAGAGGAAATTTTCAAATAAAAATGGGAAACTTGTACCCGCCTCTTAATGTAAAAATCTGAAAATATTTTACATTAAAGTTTAATGTTTTACCTTGTCCAGAACTGTCCGACGATCTGAGAAATTGCGACTGTCTTGGTATGATATGAAAACTGCCATGTGTATAAGCCTGAATATTTGGAACTCTGTAGAAATAAATCAAGTCTTCAGAGTTAGGCCCAGGATTTATAGAAAGAGATCGAGGCCTTTTGTGTTTATTGGGGCCTCAGTGCTATTGCCCTTAAGAGTACAAATAACCACACCATCAACCCACAATCCCGATTGCCAAATAGACGGTGTTCTTCAAAAGCTGCTCCTAGCAGTATCTTGAAACTAGCCCGGCTTCTCTACTCTTATTCTTTTCATGGAGTCCCGTTTATAGCTCTGGATTTTTGATGGTCAAATAAAACTTTTAACTGAGGTCAGCTGATGTTAATCTAGCCTTGCCATCATAGTTATCTTCTTTAATAAACCAACTCTGGATATGTAAAGCATATTGAGGTTACAGTATTATTAAACGATTTCATTGAGCGAAGTTCCTTGAGAAACAAATAGTGGCTCAGCTAACCAACAAATTTCCCCAGCTCTGTGCTTCATTACCGTATGTACAAAAATCCATCATCATTCATACCCATCGTGAGTGAAGTCTAGTCCACCAGTAAAATAGATCCCTGATTATGGGGACGAAGAAGTTTGCTGAAACGTTTGTTGCTGTTGACCACTTGAAGCAGCTGATGGCCCGAGAGGATTTTTATTGTGATTTATGCACGTGTTGCAGAGTTGGAGCCCAGCTTCCCGTACCGCGATGTGACCATCCGACGCGGAGTGGACATGAAGGAGCTGTATGACCTCCAGTCAGAACTTGGCAGGTAAGGAGCCATCTGGCAATGTTGTGCTCTCCAGTTTTCGCCATGTTCTCTCAACAGTACGTCTGTCTTGAGTCGTGGAGAGTCGTTAAATTTTGGTCCGATTTGCTGTCTCATGTCTTCTCGTAACTTAACTTTATACACTTCGGGTACAAAGCGGGTAGGGGGGAAGAGGGAAGAGGGGCCAACAGGTAAGTTTTCTGTCCTCAGGAAGCAGGATTCAGCTTCCAAAATTTTGTAATTTTATAATCTTATAATTTAGACGATGTTATAATGCACCATCGTCAGAGGCCTTCACACTTCGGTGTTTATGTTGTTTTCGCTTTTAATAAGTTTTCCATGACGGTGACAGGGACTTTGTTATTTACATGTAACTTAAGCAAATTTGTGAAAGGATTTGTCAGGATCAACTTTAATGTTCGTATGGTATTTATAAACGCTGTAACATGTATATAAATTACCGTGGCGTATTTTAAAGCACGCAGACATGTTCCTGAAGGGTCTGAGAAATTCCACGAAAACCTCAGTCATGATAGTCCCCCTCCCGGTTTGAAACTCGCAAGTTTCACTTGTGAATACAAGCCGGAGCGTTGCTCGATAGGGCCATTACGTTTCAAGCAAGAATGGACGCTAAAATAATGTACGATAGATATGCAGTTCTTTTTCTTTTGTCCCATATTATCGGCAGATTAACTAAGAAACTGTATTGAACAGAGCCATCCTTGAGAAGCTACGATAGTCATTCAGCTTATCAAGAAATTTCCCACTATTTGTAGAAACAGAAAGTTCATTGCCATGATCAAGGGCCGGCCACTGGATCCTATCCTTAGCCCTTTTATCCTTTTTTTCGAAGTCCAGTCTATTAGCATTCTCCCATCTGCGCCGAGGTCTTTCAAATGGTATTTTCATTTTAGACTTCCCGACCAGAATTGTTTAAGCATTTTTCATCTATCATATCTACCTGTCACATGCCACGTGTCGCTCATCCTCCTTAATTTGATCACTCTTTTGATATTTGGTGAAGACCATAAATTATGAATTTCCTGATTATGTGCTTTTCTGGAGGCTCGTATCAGTAGATGATAAATATTATAAATGCGAATTGTGTTTAACTTTCTCACTTGGCTTCACCGCAGTGCAAATCAAAAGGGCATTAACCGCAATCATCATGATAAAACCTGGTACTTGTCAATAAAAGTGTCTTTTATTGCCTCGTTCAATTTAAAAACTGGTCCCATGCGTCATACGTGATTTGAGGCGCACTGCAGAACCGCTTCACTCAGCCATTGTGTTTATTTTCTCACGTGTAAAAAACAAATGCCTGCCCAGTTACTCACGCTGCCTTTTTGCCCTTGCCCAAATTTATTTAAGATGCGTTTTATCTTCTCCATGTTTCTACACGTTATCCCAATATATCGGTCATCGATTGAAATTCAAATGTTGATGTGTATCGCGTATATTGACATTAATAGCTTTTCAACATACTCGCAGATATTCATTCACGAATTCTTAATCCATTTCATAATGGAACATTGTTCACGCCGAAACAAAAGAACGGCTAAAATAACAGATTGTTGCTTTTTATATATTTACGCGTATAAATAAAACGTGATAAGTGAACGATTCCAAACTGAGTGGTATCAGTCATTCGCCGAATTGGATATGCTCTTTTTATGAATCCGACAAAGAATAAAGTTCAGGGTTCGATAACGAGAAATTAATTCATTTTAGTTGACACAGCTTGGAAGATCTCAGTAATGGACAGTCTTAAAAGGGTTCTTGGGGAAATAAATGTTTTAAAGATGAGAACTGAATTTTATTGTGCATATAATTCTGTTAAGTGGCCTACTTCACTCATCGGGGTCCCTCCCTTAAACCTTCAGACTACGTCGCTCCTTAGTTTGCGCAGAATTGCGCAGTCTATGGTTGCTATGACGTCGTTCTGGAGGGAGGAAGTAATTAAACTGGGTGTGTTTCGGCATTATATAGCCCTCTCCGAGCCTTGGCCTTTCTCTAAAATATTTTCTTACAGATTTCCTCAAAATATTTAGACAAAATAGTAATTTGAAAGTGGCTTGGCCTTCTCAAGCAAGGGCTTTGACTATACGGCACAGAAAGACGTGGACAGCCATTCATGGCTTGAGTAGGGTATCAACCCACGATCCCAGAGTTCGAGCGTTCAAGACCCACGCCTTGGAGCTTGGGGTCAGAAATCACAGAACTGGCATGCTAAAAATAGGATATGGAACACCTCTACGTTGACGAGCGGATGTTCTCGTCAACATGGCATTCCATCTGCTGTTTAAGTGTATGAAGCACATTGTAAACGAAACTGACTCAAGCCAGACGGCAAGCCGATTGCAGAAATATGGGCAAAGTTTTCGAGGGCGCACGATGATGATTGCGGTGGAACAACCGCGGTTCGACTCCCGGCAAGACGTAAGAGATTTTTCTGTTAGTTAAAACTGGCTCTGGTGTCCACCCAGCCACCATCCTTTTGGTAGATGGGGGGCCTTCCGCTTTAAACCCTGGGGCTCTTTCCCCGGGGTTAAAGCGGAAGGCGCGTGAAGTTAACCACACACCTCCGTCTACAGCCGAGGTATTTAAGTAAAATGGTACTTAAAATTAAAACGCGCAGGTAAGTACTGTGTTTCAAGTATTTTTAAAATCTGTTGAAGGACTGAAAAGCTAAGCTTCAATGAGATTTTATGCAGTCTTAAGTTTAGTGACTCTTAAGCCTATAATTAATTGAAACAAATCAAAGTTGTGACTGTTAATATTTGAAAATATAAATAATTTGTTTGAAGTTTCATCACAATATTTGAAAGGACGCAGTGCGCAGCCCTGCGTATGTGTTTCTTTATGTATTAAGTTATAATAATGTTCGCCTATAAATAAACGAAACAAAACCAATATGCAGAATGAGTCAGACTTAGGTCCCGATTTAAATAAATTGAAAATCTGAAATGAACAAAGCTGCGGAAAATATACAAAGCACAACGTATTGGTGAAAAATTGAAGTTTATTTTTACAACTAAATTTTATGGTTGCCCCGAATAATGCGACATACGTCCGATTTGTGTCCAAGTTTATCTTACACGCGCAGCGTCATCAGCGGGAAATGCTGGAAGCCTACAAATGACAAAAGAAACTTGTAATATGCCTCCTATCATATCCGTAGCTTTGTTCACTTCAGAATCACGATTTATTTAATTCAGAACTTAATTATGATTCATCCTGAAAAAATGAACGCCTTTTCTCGCCATGCCGATTTTAATCGCAACGCTTGAATTCGCGGACAGAGAGACAAACAGAAGGGTCAAACGTTACGTAACTAATACATTCTTTTACGATTTCATCTTTTATAAACGCACCTAAAACTGCAAATTTTTTCGTGAGATCTCCGAGTAAATATCTGAGTGGGAAACAACCAGCAACACAGAACAAACAGGCTCATTTAGGTCATGGATTACTGAAACATGTAGCATGGCTGTAACTATGTGAAATGCTACAGGTCAGAAACATCGTTATTTTCCGTATGACTGTTTGCTTTGGCAAAAATTCAGAGCCGTTACATTCTATTGTGAATGATGGTTTAGAGAATGAACGGAAAACCAACATCTTGTTATAAACAAGTTCAGAATTGCACCCAATCTTCGTCAGCAGTGCTAGCAATTTGGAAGAACGGAAATCCAGTACTTTCATAGGATCTGCAACTCTTCTGGCTCTGACGCATGTGTTGAGGAAATAACCAGGTGCTGGATCCCCCTCACACACATCCGTGTGGGGAATCCCTTAACGACATCACCCAGCCAGACATTCCTACCCACGACAGGGTCATTTGCCTCAGACAATTCTTGTTTTTCTTCGAAGAGATATAAGGCCCTTGTTTGACTTCACGAACATCCTCTCATTACTAGCTACTTACTAAGAGATTATTCAGGAATGAAAATCTAGAGACAATAGAGCCTACACGCCAGAACTGTTACACATGCGTACATTTCCTAACTTATTGACTTTACTCTCTTTGTTAAGCTGCCTGCTGAGAAGAAGTATGTTTTGTTAACGCCTTCTGTTATGGTTTGACGAACTTCCTGACTTCATGGTTTTCGTCTGGTGATGCGAAGGACTCTGTTTCTCGAGACGTAGGCACAAGAACCCACGAGGTGGGTCACGTTACTCCAAAGGACAGAAAAATCAATCATTTGTAAACCTACTCTTCATCAAATATAAGTATGATCGAATCAAGGAATGCGAACATTTCTATAGCTTAGACTTGAGGGGAGAAATGACTGCATGGCATTCCAAGCTTTCATGTTAGTCATTCCTGGAGATGTTAACAGCTGCTTACGTGCTGGCTTTTTGTGTAGATTGCTGCATCACATTTCTGGCGATTTTAATTGTGTAACATTTGTTGTTCGCGCGTCATCTTGTGCCTTGAGATTGTGCATAATGTAAGATGAAGTACGATGTACATACTCAGTTTGAAAAATTTTCAATGCCCCTTCCCCTCGCCTCGGGGTTTGGCTACAATTTTTTTTAAAAATTTGCGCTCCGAAAATGCCACCCAGAAATTCGTAAGCAATTATTATTTCAGCCCAGCCAATTATACTTCCGAATTTAGGAAGGCGTGAAGCCTTGACCTCCTCTTCTCCATATATTTGAATGGCGTAATGCCTAGGATCAAGGGTACATTCATGTGCCCATTTGTAGGCATCGGAATACATAGCAGCCGTAGATTACTTTAGAATGTTTGTTGTATTTGGCCTTGGAAGGGGTTTCGGAGATTTCCTTCTGTAGGGATGCTTTTGTAAATAAACCGTATGTGACATCGCGCAGGAGATGCTGGCGTAATAGTCCTCGACGCTGCTTTCACCTCCCACGGACTGTCGTTCTCCTTGAGGCAAAAATAATAGACAGCGCATAACTCCTATGTCATACTGTGTGTAGTAACAACACTGAGTACAATTTGATGTATATTGGCATGACTGCCTCCTTCGCCATAGTGCTTGAAACAGTCCCGAAAAGTGAAGTGACTCATCTGACTGAGACGACACTGCAGCTTCTGTAACCCATTTATCACGTATAAAATCAATGTCATCATAAGAAATCAACGATGAAAATGGAATCTTCTCTATACTGCTTCTGTTATTGAAAATGTGCAACATGGGAAGTTATGTCATTGTTGGTACACACAGTTGAGCAACAATTACCTCGGATCAGATCAATGAAAGTATTATTTAAGGTACAACAATTATATCGAAATCGAATTACCTCGGATTACAAGGATTGACATGGTGTGTTGTAAAGAACTTAAAGCAGTACACTTTTCTAAATTTGTTCAATAAAATGATGCTTCAGCCAGTAAATACAGCTTTGCATGGGATTGCCGTGAGATAAATCGGGAAGGAAGTTGCAAAGTATCTGATAATATCCAAAAATCCTTCTCAATAAACGTGTTGTTTTTCAATGCAACGAACACTAGGAACATTAGAGGAATAAGAAAAGGTAGTGTGGACTGGGTTTTTCTGGCTCTTGTAAATGCGTTAATTAAACTTCGGGTGCCATAAAATGTTGCGAATTTCTTGGGTGGCTGAGCGACTTTTGGCTTCTCAGGAAGGATTCGGCTCCATGGAAGAAGTAAGTATGAACATCAGGAATACGAGCCAGAAATGAGTGAGTCGCGTTTGGTTGCAACATTTGTGTCTATGTGGTTGGCACATATTACGGAGTTCGGAATGGTGCCAGTGTGTGCATAACATTGCTTTACTACAGCAGCATACGTCTTAGAACACACAGGTCACGCCGAGAAACAGCACAAAACTAACCCTTTTTGGTAGACTGAAACAGAACCTGTAGGACGAGAGACATGTGGGAAAAAGAATCAGGCGCTTTTCTATCTTCAAATAAATTACTTCATTCAACAAACTCCGAGAATATATAAATGTGATGGTTGCTTGTAGGCGTCTGAAGTATACAGCAGAATGTGAATTAGTTCTGTATTTGAACCTACGCTAGTTCTGTGGACTAACTCAGAACGTAGTTCTTGGAAAGCCTTTCAGAGCACAACAACTACATTCCACATCCCACCCACCGTTCACTAAATATGATGGAACATTTGTTTAGAAATTATGAGCAGATTTATATCTCTGATGTAATCTAAGATAATTTATCTTTGATTAGACAAGATTAATCCTAGAAATGTAAGTGAGTATTTTAAAAACAGTGGGCATTTTCTGTGTAAAATTTGTGCCTATTTCAAAATAGGACTGTTGTAACAACTGTGAGGCCTGCTTAATCGACAGCAAAATATTTTGTTAAAGCCAAACCTCATTCAGGATATATATTTTAAGTAAGGTATTTAGTTAACAAAGTGTCACCTCAGTTTCAATAATTCTTGCTTTGTAATTGTAGGATCTAAAACCAGAGCAAGAAAGGCAGAGAACTGCAGTTGCGCCTGCGATCTGTTTGAGACAATCTGCATCACGCCTGTGTAGGAGAAGTTGCCAGCCATGTGCAATAACGTAACAATTTCATCTTTACACTGTAGAACCTTCAACTTTGATTATTTCTGGCCATGCTAGACAAAACGAATGATAGGCTGCAAAATTTAACTAAGCTTTTAATTCATTAAAGTATTAATGTATTACACAATTTTCGTTTAGTAAAGAACGAGTTAGAATATTAAAGTTGCAGCACATTCCAAATGCTAAAAATAAAACACCAGACTTGAGTTGCTTTATTAAGATCCTGGTTTAAACTCTAAGCAGACCCCCAGATATTACATCATGGGTATGCTACAGTCATAAGGAAAAGCTTTAACTAAAATAATTTTAAAGAAAGTGAAAATTGTTGCACCTAACTGGAAAATTCATGAAATTACTGATTTTTAGGCTAATTAGAAACCGTGAGGAGCGCATATTAAATCGTTCTGTTCTAGATAAAGTCAAGAAACCCAGTAACACTAATCTATATGAAGGTTAAGACGAAGAATTTCTGTTACAACCACACTTCAATGATCATAAAATGATGGGACTAAACCAGCTGTATATTAGTCGGCACTTCTCTAATTACGTACAAGAATTATGAAATTGGATACTTTTTCCATTTGGATATAGTTTCAAATTCTGTTATAAACTGCAGTACCAAGCTAGAAGTCAGAGAGAAGAAGAAGGTATCAGAAATAGCCTCAACTGGAAACATAAGGGCAGTGAGCCTGGCGGTTGCAAGGAATTGCGTCACAGCTGACGCGCTCAATTGAACACGTCATTTCTTGAAGTGCGGTCCTGATATGCTGACTGACTAGTCAAGATGGCTGGTTTTCACGTGGAGAATTGAAGCCGGCGCTGCTGAGTGACTGCATATTATCTCACATCATTTTACTACATCAAGTGATCGTGTCACAGACCTATTTACGTAACTTGCCTTCCGTAGATGCTTGTAAATTTCGAGGACCAAGGGTTGCTAGTCTGTTTATGTGAGAGCATCGGAAATGTGTTTGGAATTATGCCAGGGATGAAGAAATTAAGCTTCATGTGTCCCCATTAACGTTAAAGGCATGTTAAAAGAAAATGTTCTTTAGAGCGTAATTCTGATTCTTGGCACTAGGGTTGCGGGATTAACGTACCGTGCGCCTAAAAGATTAATTTTATTTGAATTATTAATTGTGAGTCTGACCGGGTTGAAGGGATTAATTCATGTGAGGAAAAGAATGACAGTCTGTTTGCACATTATTGCTAATTATAGGTGCTGTGTTTTGTTTGGCAGTACGTAGTTTTGCCGGACGGCTGGTAGTAACAATTTATGACTGATATACCAAGTTTAAAGAAACGCGGTATTTTGAATTACCGAAAGCGTTGTGTACAATATGACCCGATCAAAAACTCACACTGGTCTTACTTGAATGCTACAGGCATGTGCACACATAACGTGAGAATAGGCGGCCAGCCAATTTTAGCTGCGCTGGTGAAAGGAGAATTCGACGTCGTTCGTCTTCGTGCAGGGCATGTCCAGAAAAGCCGCGGACACAGAAATCCCTTGCTAACCGCTAGGCTACTTGATATTCGCGTTCTACCATAAAACTCGTAACTTCGTTTGCCGTATTTTTGTGTTAAAATAAACGGTGTAGCAATGAACCCTTGTATTAGGGCAGCCTTATGTATAAGTATCTCCATGGAATGGAATCTTAAGAAGCTGATAGTCGCTCATCTGGTTAAGGACTTCCCCATCTTTTATGGAACCCGAAGGTTCATAAGTATTTAGCAACTAAATTTTACTTTGGACCACTCTATTTAAGGAATTTTCTTCAAGTTTTCCTACTTTTTCCTTGCTGTACATTTCTTTTTACCCTATGTGTTGAGAAAGACAAAAGGCATATAAAGAAATGACTTCTCTGTGGTGTACGTGGGATCTTAAGAAAATGCCATATTGATGAATTCTCACAGCATTTTTTTTAATTCAATCCATCAACCAAGTTTTCGAGAATTTGGAATTACTGGGTAATGAAAACTATATATTACGAACCAGGTTAATTTCAACAGAACAAAAGTTTAAAAGGGACTTCAGTTTCATATAGTTCAGTTTAATTTATTCCCCAAATATTCTTGTAGAACAATTTTCTATAATTATCTCAAATATAAAACAGGGAAACTGTATTAGTGAGAATGTAATTTTGTCTAACAACCACCCTACTTTCATTTATCACCATCAACAACAGCAGTGTCATAAGTACTATTATTAGGACCATCTCTTTACACCATCAGCTGTGGCATGACCTTCGCACAGATCCGTGAATATCATTTCGGAGGACAGATAAAGGTGTCCGCATACAACGACAGAAATTTCGTTTAATGGATACGTAAATATGTCCTGTTTGGGTCCTTGTTCTGATAGAGCTTATAGCAGTGTGATTGAAGTTTCTCACGGCGGCGAGTACGATGATGGCTGTCTTATGGGTTGTTGCGCGGTATGGACTGGTTCTTGCTACCTCCATCATCAGGGCGATTAGACTCATAACCCTGATGATAAAGGCAGCAAGCACATCTGAAACGTCAGGAAACTTCTGCCAGACTGCACTGCTCAAGAACCCAGAAGGCATATAATGGTTGCCTTTCTTCCGCACATTCCCCACCACTCCACCACTATTCAAAACCACCCAACCTCTGTAGCAGAAAAAATCAAGCAAGGAAAAGTGTGATAAAGGACACAGAATCTAATGCATTTCGCCTTGTGAGTGATATGATCAAAACATGAAGCATGAGATGTTCGAAAATTGCCTCGTCATTGTATGGAAATGAAAGAAAATCACGTTTACAAATTTGGCTTTTACACCTCGGTTGTTTCTGACCCATACAGGACGTTATTTACCGGACATATTGCGTGTAGGAAGCCATTTTATTACAGCCGGCAAAAGCGTCGACGACGAAAGATAAACAGTAATGGCGTCGAGCTGGCTTTATGCCACCATCTCAGCAACGGTCTACATAAAATGAAGGTTAATGTGGGGTTCCACCTTCTAATCGCTAATCATGAACTAAAATTATTCAGATTGTTATAGGTAAAGCTGTACGATGCTATGAAGACGCGTGGGTGGAAGGGGGGGGGGTGAAGTTATAGTTCCACGCAGTTTTAACCACTTCACGGTTCAGCCCTTTTTATTCCGGGAAAAGATCCCTAGTACCCATCTAATAAAACGCTATTTTATTGTAGACGAAAGTTCAAAATCGAATATCCTTCCTGTTTAGCTGCGTATTACATCACACAAGCAGCTGTGCACTCGTGCGTCCTGACGACTTATCAGGTTAAAGTAATCACAGGAGAGTGTGTTCGACAGAGTGAGTTTATTTTCTCCCTTATCCCTGCCTTGTAATCATTTTAAAGTTAATGATTATTTCTACAAAAGACATCGGTAGAAACAAATGCCTTTAGTATAACATATTTGGATATATCACACACTCACTCACTCTATAGAGCAGTAAATTGTTTGAAAAGTCGATTGGGCACTCGGATTGTCAAACTAAAGCCCACATTAACATATCTGGATATCAATGTAAAAAACTTAATTTGGGTTGATGATGTTCTTCTGGGTTTGGGTGTCGTGTAGACAAGTCAGTAAATGCCAGTATTTTGAAGAAACACACTGTCTCCATTATCAGGGCTGAAGTGACGATGCTGTATAAATTACCCACTTCCCAGAATCACCACTTAGACCTTGAATTTGGAGACAGTCTATTTCTCTGAAATGTTGACATTTACCAATGCGTCTGTATGGTGCCAAAACGCAGATCATCATTCTCCCTGCTGTAAAAGAACCTCAGATGCCACTTAATTATGATGTTAGCATTGCTGTTTACTGCTTAATAGAACCTTGACTTGAATCTTCATTAGGTAGAACTACCTGAATGAGTCTTCATGATTTCCCATCAAACAATGTTGAAATAGTACATGAAATGTGTAATTTGAATGCAAAATATTGAGTTGTTAGTGTCAGTTGTCTTGTAAGAACTTTTCAAACCTTTGAAAACCTAAATAGTCACCAAGAGAAGATGCTGTTTTCTTAAGTTACTTACCAGCCTTTGTAGAGTTTTAATTAGTATATGTTAAAGAATGCTTTGCCCTTAGTTACATAAGGAAATCTCAGAGAAGAGCAGTCTAAAGATGGTACAAAACACCTGAAACGTCGATACAACTGGTTTGAGGGTCTGCAATGAACCTCTACAGAAGACTGTTTTGATCGAAGATTTCTGTCTTCTGGGTCGTTCGCTGTGTAGTCTGGTAGATGTTTACCAACGTTTCAGAAGTCATACTGCCTCCATCATCAGGGCGATGACAGAGGCAGTATGACTTCTGAAACGTTGGTAAACATCTACCAGACTACACAGCGAACGACCCAGAAGACAGAAATCTTCATACTCACTGCTGTGAAAACCTCAAATATTACGACTGTTTTGATTGTTTCATCAGTGAGTTGTAATGTGTTGAACAGGTCTTACTCTCATCCTCTACAGACGCTAGACTTCAGACATGAAACATTTAACAAGGAATTGGGACTGTGTCCAAAATTCTGAGATGGTTGGCAGTATAGCATTGTGAAAGAAACAAAAAGTGTCTGTTACTGAATGTAATAAAAAAGGAGATACTCTGTCTCTACAATTGAACATTGATTTGTCATGCTGTTTATCTGTTCAAGAGTTTGTCAGAAATTATTATTTTCATATTTCTGGTATTTTGTAATAAAAAGCTTCAGTGTCAGAATGCTTATATCTGCGTAATGTAATTTTAATTGCGCCCTCTTAAGCTTATTATAACAACTGTAACCAATATTTGTTGTTAGCAAAAAATGATTCTGATAATCTCTATAAATATCCAAACATTCTTCACAAGTTTTACTTCATTGTACCTATAAACATCTCAAATTAAACTATGATCACAGATTAAAACAATTATTACATATTATTTAAGTTTAAGAAATAATTGAATAGACATCATAAATATTTGAATATAACAGGCAATCTCTGCTTTGTTACAGAGGTAAGTTTGGAACAGTGTATCAGTGTCAAGAGATGAGCACTGGTCTTCAACTAGCAGCCAAATTTGTAGCCACACCAAAACGTGAAGATCGCCGCAATGTTGAGCGTGAAATTGAAATTATGCGCCTACTGCAGCATCCACGTCTCATCCAACTGTATGATGCCTTTGACAATGGGAAGGTTATGTGTGTTGTACTAGAGTTGTGAGTATGACAACTGTTGTTATGATATAATAGCATAAAAAATAACCTTTCTAATTCTACCTTTTCACTACATATTTCTCAAATTGTCCTTGTCACAGAAATCTTTCAACATTTTTCAGCCTTTGTAGACAGTATCAGAGTGACTTATTTTTGTATTATTACTTTGGTTCTTAAAGTTTATCAGTTGGAAACAGGTGGGAGGGGTTAACTGCTTTTGTAACATATGTAACAGAATTCTGTTTAACCAAGACATCATTTTGAAAACTTTAATTATATATATTCATATACTGGATGAGTAGTGTATTAAAAGAAAGAGTTTTGCTTTGAGACAAAAATATACAACCAACCATTTCCAACAGAAAGTGGATCTCAGATGATGCTCACATAAGTAAGGCATTAGTAAAATAAGGGAGTTCAAGGGAAAACAACAGTAATAAGATGGTGGAGGTACAACTTTGTATTTACTCAAAGAAGAAACCCAGTTTTATTTTTTCTTGCCATTACCTTTATTAGTTCAGTTACTTATCACATAATTATCAAGTACCTTGTAAATCACACAAAAACAGACAAATCCTGACATTTATTTTTAAAATTAGAAGGTTGAAAATGTAGTTTCTGAACAAAATAATTTATTACATTATGTTTGTCATTGCCATGGCAGTTGTGACATCCTTATCTCTCAGCTGTAGTAGTATGGAAATGATGTATTTGTGTTTCAGAATTGAAGGTGGTGAACTTTTTGAGAGGGTGATTGATGATGACTTCATTCTAACAGAGAAATCCTGCACAGTTTTCATGAGACAAATATGTGAAGGTATTGAGTTCATTCACAAACAGAATATTCTACACCTTGATATGAAGGTATGTTTTAGCATTCAAAAATGGCATTAAAATTGTTACACTATAGCAATAATATTAGACTGCATAAGGTTAGATCAGCTTCTCTTAAATTCTGTGGATCCCAAATCAGGATGTACACAGTCAACCTACTGGCAACAGTATATTTTATGGAAGGTATTTAAAAATTGTCAGTTACTCTTCACAGATTATTTAGAAGCACAGGTTTCTGAAGAAATTTTTTTACAACTCTTTATAAAAATGAAAACTGGAATTTATCGCCAGATTTTTATTAACTTCTTAGTTTAAAACATCTATTCTCTGCTAAAATTTCTGATGTAATTGACTTCATACATAATAATATAGAAACTTCCAGTAACTTATACTGAACATATCCTTCACTTTTATTTGCAATTGTTGCTAATATATAAATATATTTTTATGTGTAGATAAAATATAATTATTTATTTTTTAGCCTGAGAACATATTGTGCCTTACAAGAACAGGAAACCGAATTAAAATAATAGATTTTGGCTTAGCAAGAAAGTATGATCCTCAAAAAAAGTTACAAGTATTATTTGGAACACCTGAATTTGTGGCACCTGAGATTGTTAATTTTGAACAAATATCATTTGGAACAGACATGTGGTCAGTTGGAGTTATCTGTTACGTGTTGTAAGTACAAATTTTGGTAAATAAAAATTAATTAGTAACTGTGTACACTATACACATACAACTTGTCTGACCTCTTCAATTTTCACACTTTATGTTTTATTTTACACTAAAATTAATGCAGCATTTTAACTTTACAGTAATAATTACTATAACATTCTGCTTGCTCCTTTACTGTTCACAACTACCATTGTGAAGAAAGCTAACAGAAAAGCTTATAATTTAGGTAGAAGTGTCCTCATACAAAAGCATGAAGGTATATCGGGCAGATATGACAGCATATAAAAAGGTGCCTTATTGTGGTTTGATTTTTGATTTTGGGTGTGAGTGTTCACATGTGCATGAGTATCAGGAAAATTGAAATATTCCTTCTGATATATAATATATAACTTGTCTAAGTATGATTCGTCCATTAGTCAATCTAACTGCATAATTTTATTCTCCTTCCTGGTGTGAGAATAGTCTACAATTTCATACATGCATGCTGATTTCCATAGTTGTAATTGTTCTGTAAGCAATTTATTTGTAATTGTTACATGTTCATGTTATTTGCAGGCTTTCTGGATTGTCACCATTCATGGGAGGAACAGATATTGAAACAATGGCAAATGTAACAATAGCCAAATATGATTTTGATGATGAAGTTTTCAATGAAATCTCACAGGATGCAAAGGACTTTATTCAGAAGTTACTTTTAAAGGACAAAGAGTATGTTCATTGCTTTGCTTATACTACATTAAATGACTACATAGTATTCTACTCTCTAAAAAAATTATGTATAAGCTGTGTAAACATAACCAAAAAGAGATGAAAAAACTCTTTTTCTCATGATTTTATTTAAAACAGAAAAAAAGCTCACAAATCTGTTTGTTCTGCTATGAAGTATATGTTTCATTCTCATTTGTTATTTTTAATGTTATGCATAATTATTTATTTATTTATTGATCTGAATATGTCATCATATATAATACTTTCCAAAGTTTATATTAGTCTGTACTGATCCCCAGTATTTCTTATAGGTATAGGCAGATAACAACATCATTCTAGATTTTGGACATATTTAATAAATATATTTTGGAAAAAGAAAACAATAAACTGTTCAAAAAATTAGATGTCTGTCCAACCATTCACCTATTACTCAGTATTAATAATGAACAGATTTTGAACTTTGATACTGAGAACATTTCTGAAATTTGGTAGATGCCTGAAATTATATTTCTGTATTATTTGATTAAACACGGCTGATACTATATGTGAGAATTAAGCAAATATTTGTGATGCAGGAAGCATGGTAGGCAAGTGATTTGTGCATGTGTAACTTCCCCACTGATGAGTGAAGAACACTTTGTTCCTTTCTGCTGCTCCGCTGTCCATAGCATCATTATTTTATTTTTTTGTTATTTCTGACTATTTTATAACTTTCAGTGTTATAAAGTATTATCAGTAAACCACATGTATCACAGGGATTTACTTAACTCCCACATAAAGTACTTTGTTTGAAACCCAAACATATTAATTAAATTTAATGAAATTTAAAGATAGTTTGTTAGACAAAATTTGTAGGACTTAACAAGTAGATTGTTACATGGTGTTCCTTTTCTGTGTGTAATGAATCATTATTTCAAATCTAATCAAATAAAATTACAATATGCAGAATATTTCTGAGATACTAGTACTTTATGGTTTAGTGTCCAAATTTTGTTTTGTTTGCACAGTATGTACATATACAGTGTTGTAAGATTTGAGGTTTTCACAGCGGTGAGTATGAAGATTTCCGTCTTCTGGGTTGTTGCGCTGTGTAGTCTGGTCGATGTTAACCAACGTTTCAGAGGTCATACTGCCTCCGTCATCAGGGCGATGAATATATTTTAGTTATCATACTGGTCAGATGTTGACATCGCCCTGATGACGGAGGCAGTATGACCTCTGAAACGTTGGTTAACATCGACCAGACTACACAGCGCAACAACCCAGAAGACGGAAATCTTCATATACAGTGTTTATTCAATTTAAAAATAAATATACAGTTGTAACTTAAAGGTCTGGTACAAATGTAAGGATGAACAGGTGAATTATATACACAAATCAATTGAAGAAGTTCCTATCAACATGGGTTTGCTAAAACTCATTTCTGAGTAACAGCCCTCCTTTCCTTCCTGAAATTTCCTATGTCATATCATACTTCTGCTGCTTCCTCTCCACCCTTGGAGCAGAAATTTCGTTGAAAGTGTTCATAATGCATATTTTGAAGTTACTGTTGCAGAAATGTTTGCTGATAGAGGTTTTTAGTCTCCATACTGTTACCATTTTCATGCCCATAAAGGAGATAGATGTATGTCCACCATTCTTTGGAATGAATAAACATCCATTTTCATAGGAGAAGCAACAAGAATGACACACTTTCATAAATTTTTGGAAGTTAAAGATCGCTGTAACTTCAAAACATTTCCAGACCCATATTCATACAAACTTTTTTCATTGTTTTGATGTGTAGAACATACCCTTACATTAGTTCCAGACCTCTAAGTTATATTCTGTATAATAGAGAATTACTCACCAGGTTAATATTTCATTCAGTATACCTGCATGAAATTTTTAGGAATGAATAACCAAAAACATCAAAGAATTCAGTACAATTAACTAACAGTGTCTTTCATATATAATGCTTCATGTCTGCATAACATTATGAGAAGAATGGACAGCATGGTAACAATTTCAACAGAAAATATGCCTTACTGTAAGTAGCATATATATACACATCAGATCAGATTAGTATGTATATGTTGAAGGTATGACAAAGGCCCATGTTTTTGTTTCTTTTGTAGTTCTAATTCTGCATGATTATTGTAGTAAAAGTGATAATACAATAAAGCATGTGTAATGCAAGTAGCCATAATCCTCTAAGGTCAAGTTTCCACTACCCACAATTTAACTATTTATATAAATGAGAAATCTTGAGCTTCTTGGAAAATACTTGTCATACTTACATAATACAATAAATCCTTACAATGTCTGAGGTTTTCATAGCACTAAGAGTTTATTTTATTCTGGGTTGTGACACTATGTAATATTATAGGTGGTGGAAATCCTTACTACTAGTTGGTCATTTCATAGAATGTTAATATTGCTGTCATTTGCAGTTGTTATGTAGAAGTGTATGAGATTAGAAATTATTATACATGATAAAACAGAAAGAATGGGATGAAGTGGTTGTGGCCTCTTTTAAGACACTAACCTTGTATTCATCTAGAGGGAGTGAGGGAAGGCACAATGAACATTACTCAGGACGGTCAGTGCCCTTGCCGAGATTCCTACTGGATACCTCTGAAATACAAGACAGACTGCTACCCACTACATACATTTATTTCATATTCAGCGTCCAAGGAATCTTCAGAATAATTTTAACTCATTTGTAGTTTCAAAATGCTGAAGAATTTGGTAAATCTCAGTAGTCTGAAAATGCTGGCAGCCTTTGGTTTTTATTCAAATTCCTTCCAAAGATGATGATTGTTTATATTTCCTTTCTTCTCTCATTATTCTGCCATTTTATTTTTAAGTACATTCCATGTAAAATAGCACTCCTCTATCTCACAGATATCACATAAGGACATACAGCAATAAGTCTCAGATCTATATACAGAATATAAAATTTATGGAATGTAGTATATGTATGAAGTGTTTATTTATTAGTGTCACAATTTATTATGCTTGCATGACATACTGTGTATTATTTTATAAAATTTAGCCTCTCATTTCTCCCCTCTCTTCTGCTGGAAGTGATTGGCTGCAGTGTGATTGATGGCATCAGTTTGTTCTTAACTCTGGGTCTTTGTCTGCCTTCCCTTCCAGGCGACGAATGTCTGCTACCCAGTGCCTGGCGCATACTTGGCTGAGGAGAAAACCAAAACCACCACCGCCTGTTGCAGAAGAGCTCGACATAGCTAAAGATAACTTACGCTTCTTTGTGGAGCGATGGAATGAGCATCCAAACAGCCCATATTTGTTTGATAAGTCTTGCCACACCATTTCTCCTTGTATTTTAATGTCACAAGAGATTGAAACAGTTCCATCCCAGAACTCTCTGGGTGGTCTGTCTCCTTCACCTTGCAGCTCCTTGTCTGTCTCAGTCTCCACCTCTCCTGATTCCATCTTGGAACATGAGCTCCTAGGGAAGTCTCCCGATGAGACAGACTATCTCCACCACTACACATTTGAAAATAAACAGCCTCCTCCTCCAAAATATCACCTGGAGCGGCTCCAGACATTTGAGCGTCGAGCATCAGACAGTTCATGTGTCTTGAGGAGAAATGGTGATACAGCTGCTAGGGTCAATCTTGCAGATGAAATACGCAAACTCTCAGACAAACTGTTCCAAATGGCATCCTTACATGGTCCCTCCTCAGATCTTGATAATAATAATGTTAGTAGCATTCGGGCTCCTGCTCCTGCAATCCCAAGCACACACCATGGCTCCATACAATCAACTGTCTTCAATGGAACACCTCACCCTATACCACCAGTTCCAAGCAGAAAAGACAGTATTCAGGATGAGGGATTAACAGGAGTAAAACGTCCAAAGTTCCGCTTCTCAAACCTGAACCGAGATGTTCCTCTTGGTGCACCAGCACCTCCTACCAATTTCACCTCCTTCATGGTTGCTAACACTACTAGTATATCACCATGCTCATCTTGGAACTCGTTAGACACCTTCCCATCCACTTCTAATAACAGCCAGTCTTCTGCCTCCCCTAGCCACTCAGCTCCAGTGTCACCCCAGCATTCCTCTGAAGCAGACCATTCTGAAACTCCTTGTGCTGACATCACTAAAGATCTCCTTCTTCACCTGCTTGACAAGTGGGATGATAAACAAACAGTAACATGCAGTCCAATAGAAACCTGTCGCAAGTCACTTTCCATGGATTGGTCAGAGGAAGAATCTTTGGGTCAGCGAACTATGACCTCATTAGCAACCTACTTTCAGTCATCTCGGACCATTAAGAAAAAGCATTCAGTTTTACCTTCACAATTTGGAGTCTAACTATAAGACAAAAGTATGGCAAACTTAGACTACCAGGACACACATAAAATTAGAGACTAACAGGTGAGTGATGTGTGTTTGCAATATCATCCGCAGAGAGCGGCTGAATGCGAGTCAGTGCCTGAGACACAAGTGGCTGAGTGAGATGGCTGTCAACACAACACTCAGCAAAGTAAAGCTGAAACGCTATGTCATCAAGAAGCGATGGATCAAAGCAGTCAATACAATCATCGCACTCCGAAGAATGGGAGCCAAACTTGACTTTGACTCTGTATAATCAAGAAGTGCATGTTTTTTATGATATTGAATTTCTCTGTGTGTATTAGAGTATTGGTGCCAGATAAGCAACTGTAAATGTTTCAAACATGTCACTATCGTACATACATGTACCTCTGCAGACAGTAACAATATGTCTTATTTGTGGTGAAGTGAATGAGTTCTACAGACTGTCTACTGCTATTATTCTGGAAAATTATTTTTATTGTGTGTTCAGTGGTTAACATTGAACAGATATAAAGTACTTCCACACATATATGCTGTCAGTTACAAAGAGTGAAACTGTTTCTCCAATATAAACATTTGCCTACACATTACATACATGTTGAATGCACATAATTTTTATTCTAAGGTTTATAAATCTGAATGAAATACTGTGCTCGTGTATATATTTTATTCCAAGCATAGAAAATGTTATGTTCTGTTTACATTACACAATATGAGAAACTGAGTTCCAGACCAAACGTTTTCCAAAATAAAGAAAGTATTACAATGAAGACTTACGTGAAATGATGCATTGTGATTTATTTTTTCCATTCAAACAACAATGACAAACTGTTGTCTTGTATTTGTTTTAATTCGTCTTTCAAGGACTTGGATATTGTGTCTTTTCAGAGCTTTGTGTACACACACACAAACACATTTTGTTTATCTATTTGTTAGTTTCTCCATTTTGTTGTGTGTCTTCCCAGCATCAAGACTTAATTTTGCCTTGTGTGATAATAGGTATGTACACAGAATTAATAAGTTTAACTGTACTCAAAGTCAAATATTGTTAATGGTAATGCCACCACTGCTATGGAATATGTTGTGTTGCTGAATAAGGGTATCATCATAAGTGTTTCAAGAGAGAATACAAATTTAAGATTTTGTGACCCATTCCCAAAAGTACAATTTCTTAGAAACACTTTTTGACTTTGCATAGTTTATGATGGAAATCATGTACTGTGATTCTCATAATTTTATGATACAGTTCATATCGTCCTTGTGTCCGTTCCCTGCATAACATTGTATCGACTGCATATAACACTTGCAATTTTAATCCTGAGGTTGTTTCTGTCGTACCAGAAATAAGTCATTCACTCTTTCAGTTCCAAGAAAAAACAACATCATGAATTTCAAAATTCCCACCAGCAGTTACTTTGTAAATGTGAAGTACACATATTAAAGGTTAGGTTCTTGAAATTTCGTCACATGGTCAACTTCGTTTGCATTTAATTATTGACGACGCAGGTCGGCTTACAAGGCGGTGGAGAAAGTTGAGGTTCGCATCGATCTGGGAACAAGGTTTTTCTTTGAAAAAAAATGGTAAGTTTAGCATTTTAATCTTATTTTGTCTATTTCGGAAGTATATTTTGGTCTTAGGCATGTAGATATCCAATATTTCAAGCAGTTATCCATGGACAGATGAAAGAATACACAAAGAGAAATCAGGTGTAACAAGATTAGATGTAGTAAATTTTCCGTTTAAGGGACATAATAAATACTTTATTATAACTGTATATGGTTATGGATTAAATATTAAATTCTGTTTAGTCGTTGTGGCCTGATTCAACGAACCATACCGTATTGACAAATTTCATAATACGTATTCACCTTCGCATTATCACGGGCACCATAATCGTGAACAAGATTCCCATATAGTATGAGTTGGTTCTTAGGAGAATAAATTTTGTACACATTTAAAACAGTATAAAACGCTATTTTAGAATATTTAAAGAGCATATCTTTTTCATATGTGCAAGACCAGTAGGCAGCAATTTATACGTCGTATTTTTTAGTACTTTTAGTGTAAAATAGGTTAATGTTGTCAATGCACAAAAAGCTGTGATAGACATCATCTAGAATTGTGAAATTCATCACAGACGATAGTAAGGAGAGTAATTATCATTCTTGACTGCATTCATGTGCAGTTCATTTTACACATTTTTATTCTTACAGTAATTTTTTTCATGCCGGCACAGCGATGTGCTGGTTACACAAAGAGTACTTCCACAGTACTCATTGTATCCATGTTACATTGACATTACAAAAATGTTTGTTTTCTTAAGAGACCAGTTTTCACCTTTATGGCATTTCACCGCACTGTTTAACTTAACATGACCATATCAGATCAAATAATCATGTTACTGAAATGTGCATCCCCGTTCACACCTTAAAATTGACTCACAGAAGAATTTGGTGCACATTTGCCTTATTGGTTCTTGTTCCATAAAGTTGTTGCTTTACTGATTTCTATGCTGGGCACATGGGAATGTTTGCCTGTTGGTCATCTCTAATAATGTTATTTGTACACATCTTGTCCAGTATCATGAGCCTCAAAGTTATAACAAATTCACAAAATTGTTAGTTTTATTTTTTGAGGCACTCCATATAATTCTTGTAATATATGTTACACTGAAAAGTTTCGTTAATATTTTCTAGGTATCCTTGAATCCAGTTAGAATCTTGAAGCATGAGGCTGAGGAGGATAAAGCAGAAACAGCTCGGCTGTCAAGTTTTGTTGGAGCTATAGCCATTGGGGATTTAGTGAAGAGTACTTTGGGTCCTAAAGGCATGGACAAGATCCTTGTATCTCATGGGCGGAATGAGGGCCAGGTGGTGATTACTAATGATGGAGCTACTATTTTGAAGGCAGTTGGTATAGATAATCCAGCATCAAAAATCCTTGTGGATATTTCACGTGTGCAGGATGATGAAGTTGGAGATGGAACAACCTCTGTTACTGTTCTTGGTAAATAAACATTTAAATTAATTTAATGTGATGATGTAATGATCTTGAAGAAAGTTGGTTTCAAGAACATTTTTAAGATCACATATACTTATCATTCTAACTTCTGTCTGTTTTCTTCCATTTATTTAATTTTAGAACAGTGCGGGGCAATTAACAGATTCCTCATCTAACATGAAATAGTTATATCTAAACTAAAAATCAGTGTGTACACATGTTTGAGGTAAAGAACCATTTGACACATTTTGATGGAATTTGGTATGGACATTATTCCATTAGAGGCTTTATGCAATGTGAAATGTCATGATTGTATTTCATCTAGTATCAAACAAGCAAGGCTAGGGCAGGCTGTATATGTTACTTGTTTATATGATGCAGACAATAAATTCAAGGAGAATTTTGTTAAACTTTAATTGGGAAGTCTTGGAAGAACAAGGAGGAGGTAGGAAGTAGGAACATAATATTAAAATTAATCTTGAGGAATTACAGCATTGAGAATGTGAACTTGGTTGAACTGGCTGTGAGGTTCATATCAGTTGACATGTTTTGGTGTTGGTAGTGTTGAACCTTTGGGTTCTGTTACCACAGAAGTAAGTCGGAAAGTTATTTTGCACTATAAAGTGCAGTTCACAAATAAGTGAGAAGATGCTAGAGGACAAGTCTTTATGAGTGATGTGTTTAATGGCTCATATGCAAGGAAACAGTTGCTAATGATACAAGAAATCTAAATAAATATCTGTTTGATTTCTTTAGCTGCAGAATTACTTCGAGAAGCAGAGAAGTTGATAGACCAGAAGATTCATCCACAAATCATTATAGCTGGTTGGAGAAAAGCAACACAGGTAGCACGTGATGCCTTAACTGCTACATCCATGGATAATAGGTGAGTAGTATGATAAGAACTATTGAGTTTCTGGACTTGTCTATCATTCATTATTTTGAACAGATCACAGAGCAGTTTACCAGGGGATTCCCTTTGAAATTACATAGGGAATTTTTGCTCATACATTTTCTGGGGTGCAGTGTGATGGTGGTGGAGTGGTGGTACATAATGAGGTGCTGTCTTGGGGTTTGGCTATATCATATACCTTTTTATAATGAAACTAGAACATTTCTGTTATGTTATTTTCTTGCTTTGGTATTTTACTGCTTGCAGTTGGCAGCTCTTAAAGGAAGCTAGTTATCTTTAACCCCTTCCAGAACACTGCTCTTAACATGTCTTGTTTCAGTGCTGACAGTGCACAGTTTCATGAAGACCTCATGAACATTGCTCGCACTACCTTGAGCTCCAAGATCTTATCACAGCATAAGGAGTACTTCTCTAAGTTAGCTGTGGATGCAGTGCTGCGACTCAAGGGATCGGGAAATCTTTCTGCTATCCAAATCATAAAAAAAACTGGAGGCACATTGGAAGATTCTTTCCTTGATGAAGGTATCAATAAGAAAAGTTTGGTTTTCCCCATTTATTGTTCCTGATTGGTAGTGTGTTTTGTTTTGTATCTACTGTTATATCTAGTGCAGCATGACATCCCATTTTTTTAACTATGTTAAATTTTTCTCTGCTATAGAATAAAACAGGTGATACTTAAGCAGCTTCACACAAGATAAAAAAGCAAATATATCACATAACCTACTGTAGACTATTTTGTGGTTTCATATTATAATTGGCTGCTGTGTTATCATTTGAGAAAGGTATCAAAGTTTATAAGATATAATAATGGATGACTAACAATGGTTCTAATTTGCTGGGTCACTCTGTATGATAATGGCCATAAAAATAGAACAACAAAAGTTTTTTTAGCTATATCAAAAATTAATATTGTTACATGTTAAGTACTGAACGCATTAAACTAAAAGTTTTACAACAGAACTGCAAATTTACCCTTATCTTAAGAGTATGTGTTTGTGCATCTGTTTAAAATTGCTGTTGGTTCTTGCACTGAAAAGTATTCCTTTCTCCTCCCCCCTGCCCCTCTCCATCTTCTAGTTTCATTTCCATTTTGTATTGGTTGATGGTGAAAAAGCATTCTCTTCTCCAGAAATAGGATACTTCATATAATTTGACAGGACACACTATTTTGTCTGTTATCCTAAGCATGTTCTTCTTTGGAGTTAATTGTATCCAATCTCAGAGTGATTAATCCTCTTGAAGCATTTATAATTACAGTTAAATATTGAATGTGTGATTTTTATGTAGGTTTCCTTCTGGATAAGAAGATTGGAGTGCACCAGCCTAAATGTGTGGAGAATGCTCGCATTCTAATAGCAAATACTCCTATGGATACTGACAAAATCAAGGTTTTTGGATCTCGTGTAAGGGTCGACTCAATGGCTAAAATAGCTGAACTGGAGCTGGCTGAGAAGGAGAAGATGCGAGACAAAGTCAACAAAATCCTTAAACATAATGTGAATGTATTTATTAATAGGTAAGTGACTGATGCCACTGTTCTTCTTCTGTGGCTCTCCGTTCCGTATTTGGCCCATGGCCTTCTCAATTCTCCTCTTCCATTCGGTCCTCTGTTAGGTCCGTCTGTCCGAGGCTTTGATCGAGGTTTCGAAACATCTTCCTTTTTACAGTGCAAGGTTGTTAGCCTTGCGACCAACCCCCAACCTGGAGGACTAGGGTACCTGTCTTAGTCTGACCTCTCCCCCTCGACCAGTCTGGCTACGGAGGCCCTACCAGTAGCTATGCTACCGCCAGCATCCACATGACCTAAATATTACGGTTATGTGAAAATATTTTAGCCCATGAAAGGTTTTCAATTGTTTTGTTAAAATAAACTTCATTGCATGGATTAGATACAATCAAAGTACAAGTGTCGCACTTTGATACATAACTTATGGTGTTGGCAATGTCTCAAACCTTGATACACCATTTTGTAGACTGTTCCAGTGTGGAACTTTTATTTAACCTAGTCGTAGCTTCATCAGCTATCGGGTTATGTATGACTGGAAAGATAATGCAAGAATTTTGCCATTAGATCCAGATCTAACTTAGTCCTATGTAAAGGTTGATGGTGGTCATCTGACTTAGGCTTATTCTCATTATGATTTAAATGAGATATTGTCCAATCTTTGTCCTGCTATGTGGTGGATGACGTACATATTTCCTGAAAAGTACCAGTAATACCTTGTTTCAGGAAAATCTTCACATCCTGTTTAGATCATAATTTCTATCTCTGCTTATGTTTCTTCTGCAAGAATATCTTCCCAACTAAAATAGGGAATGTCATCTTTTCTTTAACAGAAAACTGCATAGTTGTTTCTTATACCAGCAGCTCAAGGAAGGCTTTATCTGTTTGATTCCATAACTGAGCTATTGTAATGTAAAATGCATGAATGAGAATTCATGCTACTGGTGTGAAAATTCTGCAGTTAGAAACAAGAAAATAGTTAAGTTTAAAGATCTATAAGACTGAAAAATATGTAGGCCATTGGCAAGCAATGTTTATGTCTACTTGGAATCATATATTTCTTTCTTATAATTTGTGTGTTTATGAATTTTCAGACAGTTGATCTACAACTACCCAGAGCAGTTATTTGCCGATGCTGGTGTTATGGCCATTGAACATGCTGACTTTGATGGTATTGAACGCTTGGCTCTTGTTACTGGAGGAGAAATTGTCTCTACATTTGATAACCCTGAGCTTGTGAAGCTTGGGCTTTGTGATGTGATTGAACAGGTTTGTTTACTTGTCCATACGAGGGGCAGTATGATAGTTAACGATGATACTTTGAAAGTTGTGAAGTGCATGACATCCAGTTGTGTTGTAGCTTGATACAAGATTCTGTCTGCAGATTATGATTGGTGAGGACACACTCCTTCGTTTTGGTGGTGTGGCATTGGGTGAAGCTTGCACAATTGTGATTAGAGGTGCCACCCAGCAGATCATTGATGAAGCTGAGCGTTCTCTTCATGATGCTCTGTGCGTGCTGGCCGCAACTGTTAGGGAGACTCGTATTGTTTACGGAGGAGGTAAAGTTCTCATATGTTTATATATTGTGGTACAATAATATTCTATTCACCCACCTCTGTTTCTTCCCCCTCCAACTATTTTACACTTGGAATATGGTGATAATTCAGTTGTTTCTTTGTATGATTACAGTGAAACCTCGATGCATCGTTTTCGGCGGGGGTGGGAAATAAAAACGATGAATGCGGGAAAACGATAGATGCGGGAAAGCATTAAAAATTTAAAAAAAAACAATGTTTCCCTTTCAAAGTTACTTCTTTTTACCAAAAAAGTCTTTAATGGACAACTGGTTTGTCGAAACTTTACGTTTTAGACCAAACAGAGCACTTTCCACGTTCAAAATGTTTTCCTCGTCACGTTCACTAATATTAAGCGCATAAAAGAACGACTTCACTTT
>NW_019059654.1:307727-320042 GCF_000696155.1 Zootermopsis nevadensis | reverse complement strand
GCCTTTCCTTTGTCCTTGTAATAAAAGCATTTGTGAAGAAATTCACACTGCACATGCCATCTGGCATCGCTGGAACGAAATATGAGTGCACCCTAATTAAAATCGTAAAATTTCTGACAATGGGCACCGCCATTCACTCCAACTATCACCCCTGCACCGCTGACCCTCATTCCAAAAGAATGTGCTGGTTGGGCGACATAACAGGTTACCGCTACTGTTTATTCCAAAAACATTGTGCGTCTTTCGGTATTAATTTATCTCTAAACCCAGCATTTTAAATTCTCAGGAACGATCATTGCGGGAAAATTGTGGGCCGGGACTACGATTTTTGAACGATCGATGCGATAAAACGATAGTTCGAGGAACGATAGAAGCGGGAAAATGTAACATTATTTTATATGGGATGTATTCGGGACCGAACAAAACGGACGATGCATCCGGGAAAACGATAGTTCCGGGAACGATGGATAGAGGTTTCACTGTATTTATTTTATACAAATTTCTTGCTCTTGGAGGTCAGTAGACCATTTCCAAAGGAAGAGTTTGATTGAGAGTTCTGTTAATGTGTTTTTAGGTTTTAATTAAGTTATCCTAAAATTCTTACCACATTCTTGGATGTTTTTCTTTCATTCTAGGCTGCAGTGAGATGCTTATGGCTTGTGCTGTGCAGTCAGAGGCAGCAAAGACACCAGGAAAAGATTCTGTAGCCATGGAGTCATTTGCTAAGGCTTTGCAGACATTACCAACAACAATTGCAGATAATGCTGGCTATGACTCTGCGCAGTTGGTTAGCGAGTTGCGTGCCGCCCACAGCCAGGGATTCAACAACATGGGGCTTAGTAAGTAATAAGGGAATTTTCAAAATTAAGAAATGACTCAGGTGAGGAAGGACTAAGTTTGAAAACATTAGAGTATGACAGTACCCTTCTTAAAACATGACTATCCTTACAAGTTTATTTTTAGAAGGACTTTGTGATAACATAAGTAACGTACATAATTTAACATTTATTTCAGATATGGATGTGGGAAAAATTGGGTGTATGAAGGAACTTGGAATCACAGAATCATTTGTTGTCAAGAGACAGGTACTCTTGTCAGCAGTAGAAGCAGCAGAAATGATTTTGCGTGTTGACAGTATAATAACGTCAGCACCAAGGAAGCGCACTGAAGACCGAGGCCATTGTTAAGTGATCTTGAATTTTCAACAATATGAAACACAATAAATATTTGTTACGTTTCTAATATTGTTTCTGTCACTTCATTTGATGCTACTTACTATATGAAGAGCCTCAGTTGTAACCTCATACATTCTGACTACTGTCTGCATTATGACCTTAAATAAGCTAATAATAATTTGAACTAAACTTTTTTGTTTCAGATTTTGATTTTGTATGCTTTTTTTTTTGTAACTTTTCATCTTAAATGAATTTGTCACAATTTTTGAAGAAAATAAAGAACTTGATAATGAAATTCTTCTTTTGTTCATTCTGTTTATAATATATGTTTCCACAGAACACACCATATTTAGTGTTACTGGGTTGTGAACCAGATACATATTTGAAATATTTCTTATGAAGTATTCCTTATTTCCTGTTCGTAGCTGTTTTCAAACAGGAAGTACATCTTTATAAAGGATACTCCTGATGAACTGAGGCCATCTGGAAGTTTCCTGAGCACTTTAAACCCTACTTTCAACAACTGTGATTATGCAAAGCTACACCATTAGTGGTGAGCTTTTGTATATTTACATTCTTTTAATATGTATTTCTGATGTAGATTGTTGTTTTGTCATTAATTTCTTCTAGTTTCAGTAATGAAAGATGTGAGCCGACATACACTTATGTTCCTCACACACAATGATTATAAATGGCATAAAAGTATACTCAGTGTTTATACTTTACCTATGCACCAGTATTATAATAGTAAGTAATATTATGAAGTATGGTGGTTGTGTATAGCTGTCTTTCTGTTATGCTTTATTATCCAGAGGTAGATTTAGAATTGCCAGAACCATTGCAGCTCAAATAGAGTTTATAAATGTTTTTGCAAAGTACGGGTAATACTGTTTTTTTCCGTTTCACACTAGCAAGAAGCAGTTGAGATTTGATGTTACAACAGTGAGTGTGGAGATAACTGTATTGGGTTGTTGCACCATGTAGTCTGGTAGAAGTTTACTGACATTTCAGAGGTGCAGTTAAGACTGATGCTGGAGACAGCAAATGCCTCTGAAATGTCTTTAACTTCTACCAGACTGCATGTTGCAGCAGCACAAAAATCATATTCAGTTTTTCTATACTTTTGTATTGAAACCCAAGTTTGACTAGGCCAGTTCTGTCTTGGCTTTCACATTAGGCAAATGTTGATGTAATATATTTTACAGTTAGCCTGTGCTGTATGATCAACAGAGTTACTATTACATTGAAATCAAAATAAGAATCCTTATAATGCTGATATAGAGGTACTTGAAAACAGAAATAATGAAATGGAGAGATGTGAAAGTTTTTTATTTCACAGATATTTTAGTGATCAGACTTAATTATTTCTGAAGGAAAAATGAGCAGTTATGGGATAATTACTTTAAAATTAATATTTCTTATCTGAATGTTAATTGCACTTTATATCTTACCAGTGGTATCCTCGTAGTTGCTGCTCAATCAAAGAATGTTCGCATTATAATACAAGAAACTTGAATGTTGAAAACATAGTCCATAAAAACTGTTCATTCACTCACACACACACACACACACTACTTTGCAGTGCTGTATCACATTGGTGAGTGACTAGTTGTCTGTAGAACTTTGAACACCTTAGGAAAATCAGTTTCCAGAGCTGGGTTATCCACACCCTGATTATTAGGGATGTTGGTTGGTGTCACAGGCGGAAGGTTTGAAACATTGTATGATACTCCATGTGTGACTGCTTCATCTGGAGATTCTTCATCAGACAAATCTAGAAATGAAAACATTTACATAAATTTTTGGGCTAATTTTCGTAGTGTCTTAATATGCCTGTGTTACCTATGATTATTAAAAAGGTAAAAGTAAAACTGTCCCACTTTATGCCATGTAGGCACTTGGGGGGGGGGGAAGGAGTTATAACTCCTACTCATTCTTGACCTTGGCATTTTACCCCCAGGAAAGGACCTCGGTACCCATTGGATAGGGGGCTGGGTGGGCCTCGGAACCAGTGTGGACACAGAGGCTAGAGGAAAAATCCTCTGCTCCCGTCGGAGATTGAACCCGGGTCGTGCAGTCCGTAGCCAGTCACTATACTGACTGGGCTAGGCTGGCTCCTAGCTATGATTATTAATTAATCTAAAATTTAGTACTGGCATGTTCTCCACAACAGCCAGTCTTCAAATAAAGAATGTGGAGCTTTACCTTCACTGCCCCATGCATGTACATGGAATGGTACTTAGTTAAGCATAAGCACTAACTTTATTTGGTCAAGCAGCATTCATCCAGTTTTGCTTGCAAAATGTGTGTGGTAAAGTAAACTCTGGTGCTGTTTGTGTTCTGATATTACTAGCCTCTATTATGTTGCTCTTTCAATCAGCTCCACGTTGAGAAATAAGCTTACCTCCAAACCTGGATGATCTTCGTCTCTTAATGAATCGGTACACAAAATAGGCTAAGCCAAGCAGCAATATTAATGCTGCTACAACCACCAGTATTCTGTAAACATTTGTCTGCAACATAATACACCATTTATTAAGTCAATACTTTGTAGTGTAAGAGTTCTGGTTTGTGTTGTGTCATTTATTTGAACAGTTATCAGAGTGGTTATTTAGTGGTGCTTAAGTAGGTAATTATGAAAGATTTGAGGTTTTCACAGTGGTGAGTATGAAGATTTCTGTCTTCTGGGTTGTTGCGCTGTGTAGTCTGGTCGATGGTTACCAACGTTTCAGAGGTCGTATGAATATTCATCGACCTGATGACGGAGGCAGTATGACCTCTGAAACGTTGGTAACCATCGACCAGACTACACAGCGCAACAACCCAGAAGACAGAAATCTTCAGGTAATTATGAATTAACTGGTAGCAAAGTGAATTTAACATTTGTGACACAGTGTTTAGGTAATTAAAAGTAACTTAATGATTTCCCAAATTTATATTAGTAACAGTGATAGTCAAGTGTGCCAGATGTTTGTTAGTTAGTCTGCTTTTATAAAATAAAAATTTAAGGAAGAATAAGAGCTGTCTTGGTTGACATTTGTCATATCGGAACATAGGATTTAAACCCCTGTGCTACAGGGTTGTAAGCTGGACTTCAATTCAGGGTTAATGGTTTAGTGGTATGCTAGTAATGCACAGCCAAAGCCTTGATATTTTGTAGTAATTTGAGATATACTGGATAGATTTCATGCTTCAGTCTGTGTTAGTGTGACCATAAAATACAGGCTAGCAGGAAATGACATGACAGCGTTTGAATGAAGCAACATACTTCTGTGTCTGTTTCCCACACATCTTCCCAATCCTTCTTCACGACTAGCTCTATGCTGTGTATGGCAAATGATGAATTTGTCAGTCCTCTAGAGAAGCATTTGTAAAACCCTGCTTCAGCTGTTGACACACTCTGCAACATAGGGTTAAGGCTAATTATAGATCTCCTTCGGCATGATCTGCATGGATTAACACTTCCATAAACTCAAATAAGAAAACTTGTAATTTATACGTTCTAGCAAGACTCTCAAAGTCATATCCAAATAATCCTCTTACTCCAATATATGTTATACATCATTCTGCTCTCTCATTAAAACATGAAGAAAGGATGATAAATGAGGCAACTCTGTGGTCTCTAATTATGTTAGTTGCCAAGTAGCAAGTAGGATGTTACTAGATAAATTAAACATTGCTCTTCCCAGGTTCTCATTGCACAGTTTAAAGAAAAGTGGAATGAAGTAGGCATTACAGTGTCTGAATTGATTTCAGTGCCAATGTATTAAGAATTGCCTTGGGGCAATCAAACATTCTTGGTAAGAGATAAATGTGACTCAGTCATTCATGTATTCCCAGTCATGAAAAACCAGTTATATGAGAATAAGGATTAAAGCTTATGCCAGGACTACCTTAGAGAATAGAGAATATGGTCTCAGAAATATAAGTAGAATGCACGTAATTTGGCTTTAAATACAGGCAGTTTAATTTTATAACTGTGGAATGGTTAAGAGTGTGATTGATAAACTACCTGCAATAAGAATGGAAAAGAATGCTAACAATATGAAAATTAAGTGTGTAGATTTATGTACATATGCTTTCATGATATTTGCTTCTTCAGATAAATATACTTTCATCTTTTGATGTGCAACGCATATAATTTACAAATGTTGACTGGTACATAAAACACATTGTGTCATTTTATAAGGAATATTGAGATTTGTTTTAAACTTTTAAAAAAAATTCTGTAATGAATACAGTAGAATAATTTTTGAGTCACATTCTGAGACACTCTGCCTCCTTCAGAATTAATTTGTTCCAGCATTCCAGAAGTTTTAGTATGAATCTCTTGGTCAATGTCAGTACCATGCTTAAACTTTTTTCTCTCTCATGCTTTGTCATTCAACCGAAGTTTTTACCCATCCTAGTGCTCTTTTGGTGCAACAGGGTGATAAATTGTTAGGAGATGGAAAACCCCCCCCCACCCCCCCAGTTTGGACAACGTATAATAGTCAGTTAAGTTGTATCCCTCATATATTAAATTTAATGTATGATATATAGCCTTGTGAATATTTGCTCAATTATATCAGTGATATTCAACCTGGGGTACGCGTACCCCCGGGGGTACGTGAAATTAAAAAAAAATTATGATAAACACTGAATAATCAGTAATGTAATTTATTTAATTTATTTTAGATGTAGATTATATACTATGTATAACTTGAATTATGCACCAATAACTTTGGGGGTACACGAACAAAAAAAATTGAATATCACTGCATTATATTATAATTTATGGGTAATGTTGGGTCAGATTACCTCACCTTAATGTACAAAGTACCAGACAGAACCTCAAATTTGTATTTTGATGTGTCAACTTCATTTCCAGGACCAATTAAATGGTTCCCTTCTAGTTCCCAAAATTGGAACCTGTGGTGATCATCATTGCTGTGACAGAGTAAAACAGCTGTGCTGCCAACATCCACTTCCTGAACTACGATCTGGCTTACAACAGAGTCTAATACTGCAGCCCATACACTTAATATGACTGCAGCAGACGCTGCCATGACCTGTAACAAGTATCAGTACAGAGTTGTAATTCATTGACAGCCTGAATGCAATTTGTTTACACACTGATCTTTATTCTATCAGATCCTCAGCCCTTAATTGATTTAAGTCCATCAATGTTTAAAAATAATAAGAGAAATATGTCAGACGTAATGTACAGGATAAAAGGATGGTGAAAAGTGAGCAACATTGCGTGCACACAGGAATGAAACCTATTGCAGATCTTTGTTCATGCCAAGATATCTTATTGTAGCTGGATGCTGTACGTCTCCACATTAGAACTGCCGCTTTTTCTGTGTATGTGTCTGCCCTGACTTAAGTGAGCTTAGATCAAAAATTAATATTCCTTCTTCCAAGTTACATCATTCTAAAAGATTTTACAAACAAATATTTTATATTCTTTCCTCGTCATGGTACGTTTGTCAGCCATTGGATCTTTCTTGATGTAGAATCAGGAGAAAGTACAAATTATGAAACACCTTATTACTTATTTGTTTTTATACAGTTTTTGTTATCCGAGTTGAGATGGGATGCATTGTTTAGAGTGTTAGGTCACAACTACAAAGTTAGTCGGCAAATATGTATACTATGAAGGACGTTTGTGGTGGACACTTAGTATCGTTAGTGATTGTCAGTTAGAGAGGTGAGATAATGAATGATATTCAGTGGAAAATTCCGCTTAGCTTGCAGCCTTCTGCCAGACGCTCTTGGCCTCTTCAACGTGTCAGAATTAGTTTTGCTGAACAACAGGATGCTGCAATGGCTCTAGCATGTCTAATTGACTTTCGTGTGTATTTCTGAACAATCTCACTCTATGAAGCAGAATCCTTAAGAAAAATAATAGTCGCTCAGCTGGTAAGAAGTATCCCGCCTCTATGGAATCCGAAAGTTTGTATTAATATTTGAGGTTTTCACAGAGGTGAATATGAAGATGGCTGTCTTCTGAGTTGTTGCGCACCGTGTGGTCTCATCGCCCTTATGATGGAAGCAGCAAGGACTTCTGAAACGTCGGTAAAGTTTTACCAGACTACACGGCGCAAGAAGCCAAAAGAAACCATCTTCATAGTAGAATTTACTCATCTCATGAACTTCTTAGACATAACTTGCGGACTCCCAGTTCAGTAACGCTGTTGTTGTACTGACCATGGTTGCTCTTTCCGACTTGGTAATGCAGTATTAGGTTACTCCAGTTTGATATATACCAGATCAAAACTAATGTAAATCGAAGACTCTGTCTCAAGAATAAACGGAACATTACATTGCAATATCAGAGGTCCTTTACTATGTGTGAATTTAACGTACGTTCGTGGAAGTCTCATGAAACTTCAAGTAGAGAAGAAAATGGTTTTGAGTGCTCATTATCTCGTCAAGAATTGTGTCTTTAATCTTGAAGGAGAAAGAGATCAATTAGTTAAATAAACAGTGTAAATGAAAATAAGTTTTGTAAATTATTAAGTGTAGCTATATGGGTAACTCCAGTTCCATCGTTTCTTCGTCCCGACATCATTTGATCGAGTCCCAGTCTCCAAGTACGTTTAGAATATTTTTCAAGAGTGTAACGCTCTCTAAAACATAGAATAAATTCCAAGTGTGTAAACTTAGCAGTCGTTAGTTGTCACTGAACGGTATTTTGGATGTGTTCCTGGCATTTCTGAGTGGGCAGAAGGGGTGTGAAACTGTAATAGATTCAGAAATAACGCATCTTATGAGACTACACGAACGAAATAGCTTACGTCAGCTCCTCCACGTGAGGTTTTGTCATGTGCCTCTATGAATGACTTTCTGATCTAAGAGAAAAGTCACCCATAGATTATTAAAGCACGGAGTGTTTTATCGCAATAATAAGGCAGCGTTTCGATTTTTACCTGTATTACATAAAATCAATTTATTAATTACCAGATCGCTCTGATAATGGAGATAGAAAACACAATTGAAATGTGGGTCAGTGTCTACGAGACTACACAGTGCAGCATCCTAAAAGACAAGAAATCTTCATAATCGCCGGAGTGAGAACCTTAAATCTCATACTATTTATGTTTTTTCATTATACTGAAAAGCCAAATTTCATGCCCATATGAACACGTAAGACCATAGTACTTCTGTACGACGTTTTCATTCTTAGGATTTTAGATAAGAAACTGAAATGAATCGTATCGAATAACTCATTGATTTTATCTGCTCTTAATTACACTTAATTCCACTTTAACTAGTTCCTCTTCGCTACATTAGATTTGGCGGTGGGGAAGGACAAGACAGGCGTGATTATAAACTTTCTCCTCTTTTCAGAAAACGTTCTTACGAAATGCTAAACCGCTTCGGCGTATCTAATTCAGGTTAAAAATGCAGGCTCTGTGTACAGCATGGACATCTGCGCTTTGTTCAAGTCATGTCAAGTGACTGTCTTCTAAACATTCCTTTAGCACTCACTATGCAGGGATTTTTACGATAATTAGACATCGTAAGACTACTTCTATACTATTTCTGTATGCACTTTGCAAAAATACATAAAATAAATGTATTATGAGGAGATAGTGTCTGCAAGCACGTCTGTTCGTATGTCTCATCTTCGAAGCCAGTGAACAAATTTAGATTAAATTGGATATTGGGCGTCTGCACTGAAACTTGTTTTGAGAATTTAATTTCTGTTAGAATTGGTTCATTATAATCGAAACCATATGAATCTGAAATAACACTTCTTAACTTTCTTGTTTTTAGATTAGTTTGTATTAATTTAATTAATATTCGGCTCAACGAAGATGTAAATTTGCAAATATCTTATTTGGGTATTACGAGCACTCCAACTGGAGTGCACTTTTCAACTCTGTGTGTGTTTTTATTCATCTTTGTAAGATACCTTCCACTTTATTGCCCACTTGATTCTTAATGTCCCTGAAGATAGCACGTGTCTGCTCTAAAACTACGTAACTCCAACTTTATCTTACGTGGGCACAGGTTTTATCTTCACGAACACGCCACACGTAGAAAATGAAATCCTTTAATTAATGTGTAGATAAAATCGGTTGTTGTGTATACATAATATTTTTCAATGTTCCACCCATACCGCTATCTGAAGACAGTTTCTCAAGATCAAATCTGCTTCATTTAGTTGGTTACTTGTTTATATCTTGCCGTACTGTAATATTACAGAAACTTTCTATTAACATTATCAAATACTTCTTGCCTACTTAGCTCATTTTTATAGATTAATACATTTCTTGTTAGGCAGAATTATATTTTATGGTACAGATTTTAGTTTATACGCAAAATTCTAAATTTGGGAGTTATTTTATAAAATTTAATTATACGTTTAATTATCCGCTCGAATTTTATTGTCAATATTCCGTATATTATATTTCATTATACATTTTATTACATATTTTCAGGGTTTCTTTTTGTGAAAAGAAATCTCTGTAAAACTATCAAATAAGTATATAATTATGGAGTTATTCTTTTTATAGGAAGAAAATTTTGTAGGAATGTTAGTTGAATTATTCAGAGTTATTGAATTATGCATATGTCCAAATGTCGTCGTTGTTATTTACTTATTTATGGTTTACTTAACGATGCCTCTAATAGCTCAGAAGTATAAGTAATGTCGAACAAACAATTTACGGCACTACATTGGCTTTTGTCTGGAGGGAATGAGCTAAACCACGAAAAGTCTCAGTCAGGATAGCTTGAAGAGCCGAGATTTAACCGCTGGACCTCCCGACTGTGAAGCAGCGGTGCTAACCCCTCAACCGCGACGTTCGTTGTTGGTGTTGTTTCTGCATGCTAAGGATATGTGCCATTTTAGCACAATTTATTAGTTCTTACTGTATAACTATCAAACAGCCTGCTCTGTAGTGCACCCCCTTCTGAGAACCGAACCCCAATCGTCCAACCCATAACTTCATCGTACTTACGAAGGTAAACACGATTCCTGGCCAATGTCGATATTACAGTGTGTCATGAATCAAAATTGCTTTAATAAAGGATTGAACGTTTGGTAAATAAATAGACCTGCTTTATAATTTATTTCTGTATATTATTTGTGAATTAAATTATATGACCCGAACTGTCTGTTGCTTGTCAGTTGCAAACAAGTACGATCCAGGTGTTCCCAATAGGACTATTAATAGCCTGTGTTGTCGTATAGATGAGAGTCAACAGATGGCACACAGCATTTAAGGACTCCTGAGAATGTAACTTGGTAACACCAGTTGGCATATTACGTGGAGCGTTCGTTGTCTGAGGTGTATTATATATACACGACGTTTCGCGAGTTGGCTCTACTTCCGTCTATAGTTTTATGGGTTTCATTCCTTTGAAATTCCTTTAATATTGATGGCGACACTTGAGTTCAAACACGAGACCTCTTTAAATAAGAGGCAAGTAATGGGGAGACTCAGAGGTCCAGTACTTAGTGTACTATCCTACAATTAAACAAGTTAGGAAATGTATGCGTAGCGTCCGTTTGTTCGTGAGCATGAAAAAACTCAAGAATGGCTGAATAGATTTTAATTAAATCTTATTTTGGACCCTTTCATGGACATTTGTTAATGATATTAAAATTGATCACATGTAAATAAATTGTGTAAGGATGAGAACTGTATCATCCTGCTGTGGGTAGTGTCCAGCAGCGAGAGAATTTTTGGTTGGCTAACTAAGCTTTCTTTAACCTCTCAAAAAAGACATTGCTTCATGCAATTTCTCATTCTTTAGATTTTGTAAACATTTTGTGTAATTTTATAGTTGCGCCCATTATGTAGGTGATTGTTAGAACTACACGGATCTCAGCACGACAGACTGATGCAACCAGCAGAACATACACTTTCAATTATTGCTTTTACGCGATTCATATTGTTCTTTTTAATTACTAATACTGCAGCAAACACATTCACCTGTTGTTGTTTTTGTGTCCTTCGCCATGTTGATGCGTCATCGGTTGATAACCCGATAAGTATTACCACACGCCACACTGCGTCTATTTGCCACGCCGCTTTGCGTGAATTGCCGTCGTGGGTTTATGACTGCGCTGCACAATTGCTTTTTTACGTTAATGTGCTTCAACGGGATATCGTGGTTTGAACTGCATGTTATTTAATGACGCTGTGTCAAATATTTAGGTTATAATAGTCCAGCTTACGGACTTAAACTAGGCGCTAAAGACCGGATAAATACGTAAGATCGAAACAACTTTTCTGCTTACTTGATAAGTTATCAATAACGTTTTGGGGGATATTATACATTGTATCATCACAGGGTTTATAGAAAGTATATTAATTAGAAAACCTGAAATATCTCATTCAAATAAACGCATTTTATTGATACAAATGAGTACTATGAAAAATCTACTCTTATATGATTTAAAACAATATAATTCAAAATCTGGAAGCAAAACAAATTGCCAGGTATATTTGAGGTCCAGAGTGCCACAATAGCGCAGCTTCGTTTTTAACGACAGAATTGCATTCTTGGAAAACACTTACATTCCAAATGCGTTATTTGCGCCGTCACTTAGGTCATTTATGCACTAACGTGATCCGAGGTCTTTGATCATTCTTGCACTAGTGTTATCCCAGGCCATTGTTGCGCAATAGTGGATCCCATTGTTGGGCAACAATGGATTCCAACAATTAGACTTCCTGTTGTTTCGAAAATCGTTTCATATAGACAGATCGACAGACCGCCCATAAGCTGTTCTTCGCGCAAGAGCTTGAAGAACAACCAACAATAGCATGCTAATTATAACAAGCAAAATGCCTACTTGTTCTAGGTCTAGGTCTCAGCCAGGTGCCATTATAGTGTGGGATGAGGTAAGTTGGGACGAATTGTGAATTGAGAAACATGGCACAAGAAGCAGTCAAAGAACAATTTGTACTGATGAAACGAGAAAAACTTCATTCCTCCCGGAATCTAGCACGCTATCACTCAGCGAATCTGTTTTGTTATTCGCGATTAAGTAACGGGTTTCTCTTGCTTATATGGGTTCAAATACGTCACCAAATTGGCCATGAGAAATCAATGTCTCAGTCATGTGTAATTGGCGTGACACCAGAGAGCTTTTTGTACATCGGGCAGTCTGGCGTTTTAGCGTCGGAAATTACAT
>NW_019059654.1:280994-298565 GCF_000696155.1 Zootermopsis nevadensis | reverse complement strand
ATAATTGTAGGGCCTGGAGGATGCTGTTTGGGCAAACACCTACAGTATCAGGATTGTAGCAGTGCTGAAGTGACCTCTCTTTCTTTCTTTTTCTTTTTACCAGCAGTTATGGAATGTACAAACAGCTAAAGAGCTGGTCCATAACTTGGACTGAAGTAGAAGCCATGGATGACAGAGTTCATCATGTCTGTTTTCCATGTCTTCTACTTGATGTATTACACATGGCCAATAAAGGTTAACTCTGAGTAGTGTGGCCAGATTACGTTGCTCCCATTTATCCTCCTAGGACAATGTTTTTTCACAGTAGAGTAACCTTTGTGTTAGGTACATTTGAATTATTTGTTAGGTCTAGCAACCTAAAATGAAACTCGTATTAAGTGACAGGATGATTCAGTAGGTTAGAACAATTTGTGTTAGCAGTATGTTAATTAATATAAGTAATCCATAAGTTATTGACTGGTATTCATAATCACCATATAGTAAAGTTGTTCCAGTAGAGCCACATGTGTTGATAATGTTTTGCAGAGTGCAGAGTTGGTTCTGACCTATGTTTCACTAATTAAGTAATTATACTCTATGGTTATGCAAAAAGTTGTAATTTTCTGTTTTAGTCGTTACATGAGAACTGAATGTCTGAATCATAAATATTCCCATGATGCCTTATTACCTGTTGGTCGATTGATAACAAACCTTGGAAACAAGATGCAAATATGCACTCAGCGTTATGACCGTCGACCATATGGTGTTGGACTCTTGGTATCTGGTTATGATGTAAGCATTTAAAAATTTCTATGTTCTTCTTACTTACGTGTTCTTGAGACTTACTGTGTTAAAATACATTCAAGTTACATTTTATAATGTGTAGAAATTTCCAAGAGGTAAGATTTTTTCTACATTAACAGTCCCTTATAAGAATTCCCCCATTTTTTTGTTAGGTTTATAATATACTTGATTCACTTCACTTGCTTCTTTACCATCTTCTGTAGGACCAAGGTCCCCATGTGTATCAGACCTGTCCATCAGCCAATTATTTTGACTGCAAAGCTATGGCAGTGGGCTCTCGTTCCCAGAGTGCCCGCACATACCTTGAGAAGCACCTCGATGAGTTCCTAGATTGTGACACAGACGAGTTGATCAAGCATGGTTTACGGGCACTTCGTGACACGTTGCCCAATGAAGTTGAGCTCAACACTAAGGTATTCTCAGCCCTTTACTCTTTTTCATATAATGAAGTTTTAAAAGTTAATTTACCATATAATGCCCTCAAAAAATGCTGGACAAGTTTAAGAGTGTTCAGTACCATTGTAGCTTTTGCATGCTTATGTCAGACATTGTACATTGTCTTGGTTGCCAGATTTTGAAAGGATTTACTAGTAGCTGCATTTAGGTTATGATTTTGTCCTTCACTTTGATGACATCTAATTTCATAGAGCATAGTGCACCTTTCATGGATCCCAAAGATGCAATAATTTATGCCAAGGTCTTCTGAGCACACTTGTTCCTTCAGGCTTTACAACAAAAATTTTGTACACATTCACACATTTTTGTGTCTACAATGCATGGTGTATGCCCTGTTTGTCTAATATGATTTGATCTCTATAATAATATTTGCTGAATAATATAAATTATGAAGCTTCTCATTATGCAGTTTTGATCAGAACCTTATTTTCAAGCAGCCTCAGTCTGTGTTCTTTGTTTATGTGAGAGACAGCATTTCACATGCACACAAAGCAACAGGTAAAATTATAGTTTTGTATATTTTAGTATTTATGTTTTGGATAACAGGCAGGAAGACAAAGATTCTGAACTATGTAGTAGCTAGTACAACATATATATAAATGTTAAACCATTTTATTCAGTATTGTTATTAACTATGTCAGCATATGTTTTGATTCCAAGAGAATCATCAGAGTTGTAATATGCCCTATTAGATCTGTTGGTTTAAAATCATCAAACTATATCAATATTAATTAACATAGGTCATTTTAAGACTCTGCTGGTAACTTATCAAACTATACATTTTTAAGTGATTTTGTAAACAGTGGTGAATAAGAGTTCTGAATCAGTCTCATTATTAGCATATACTAGAGTTCATGTGTCCTGTTTACTTCCAGTCCCTACAGATTTTCTTGAATCTTCCTAGTGGCATATACTAAAGTAAAGTAAATCATCTCTTTGTTTCAGGTTAGTTTTAATAGGAAATGCATGAGACGAGTGTTTACCTTTGTGGACTTACATTATATGTTTTGATTAAATGCATTCCAGTTAGGCTAAACAGTTTCATTAGCATAGGGTTTCATTCGACTGGCTCTTCTTGTAAGTGATGATTATCATTTCCATTTCCATACAGAAGTGAATAATCATATGCTGGTTTAGTGCTACCTACGTCCCATATTTCTATAGTGCTACTGTATCTCACTTAAATTATTACATTTATGTCACTTCTTTTTTATTGAACTTGACCAAAAGAGATTTCTGACGTTCAAAGTTCCAGATTTTATGTCCATTTTCAGTTGTTGTTGTTTTTATACCAAGTTTATTATTTTATTTATTGTAATTTCTTGTAGCAATGATGGATTGAGACCTGAAATGAATGTGCTAGCCAATGAAAGTACAATGGTGGGTTACCATAATGATAATCTGAAGATGTGAATAGATCTTGACATATATGTATATTAAATAAAATTGAAGTACAGTACAATTCCTTTATAATCCTATTCATGAATGATAATATATTAATAGCAGTAAATTGTGAACTTTACAATTTCTTTTCCCTAGAATGTGTCAATAGGGATTGTGGGGAAGAACACTTCATTTAAGGTGTTTGATGAAGAAGGAACTGCTCAGTACCTAAGAATGATTGAAGGGGAAGAAAAACGTGGTGGACAGCCAGACACAACAGGCCAGGATCCCACACCCCCACAACCTCCGCCAGGAGGAGAAGGTCCCCAGGACCCAATTCCTGCAGTGGCTATGGAGACAGAGTAACCATCTTGCTATCCACTTACATTACCCTGTTGCTTCCTTTATCTTTCCTGCTACTGACTAAAGAATCCTGACCATGGCCATATAGGAAGCTTCACCCTTCATTCATCTTGCTTGTGATGGAGTTTGACTATAAATTGTTTTATTTTCATAATTATTTTGTGGCACATTAACATTTGTGGGTATATTTTATTAATTACCTGTCATCTGATTGATATGCATAATAGTATGTTTATATTATGTAATCTCCTAGGTGTTATACATCAGTTTGTGTCAAAATGTTTCAAAGGCAATAGTCTCATTGCAGATATTTGTACATGATCAAATTCTTTAAATAATAAATATTTTCAACTAGTTCAATGGCAAATACATTCTTGGTCTCAAAGTGTGCAGTTTGACTCCTGTTAAACGTATTGATTTTTCTTCTGATGTCAAAATATATTTAAATTATGCAACAAACTGGTGGAGTTATTCTCATAGTATATAATTTATTACAATTTCATTAGATGTTACATGGGCACAGTACTCTTGTAAGAATACTTCAGTACTGAAGGAGTATTTTGACTTGATCTGTTTTTGCCTACATTACTTATCCTGTGTCAACATTTGTTTTTTCAGTGTATAATGTTAGAAATTTATTGTAATTCAACAGATTTAATTCAAGAAAATATAAACTGACCTTGGTGAAGGAACCAGTTTTCATAAAATGTATAGTTGTATCTAGCACAGTGCCAGTCATGAATTAATTTTTTTAAATTATATTCTTAGTGATTAATTTTTGTCTTGTCATAATAAATATTTGGTTCTGGGTAAGAAAGCCATAAAGCATATCTAATTCCTTCTGGCATAAGCACTTCTTACCAGTTACTGAAGACATGTATTTCTGTTATAGTTTAAGTGAAATAATTTAAATCATAAAATTGTGTTCACGTTTTCTTGTGTTGATATTTAAATTGTGGGAAGGCAGGAGTTAATGTGAAAATTTTCGAAGTATACAAATTCTGAAGAAGAGAGAAAAAAGAAAAAGAAAAAGAAAACTTGAAATTCATAAAAACGATTGTTTGCGTTTATTAGTCAATAATGCTGTATTTTCTTCAACTCCATTTTTTGAATTAAGATTTTAATGTCTCATTTCTTAGCCATAATGTGAAATACAATATTATATACATCAGATGGAAGAAGTTGATAATTTTCTTCATATCTTACATACTGTGCTGTATGAAGATGGATTCAAGTTCTACTACATTATTTCATTCACATGTGCTGTAACTAAACTGCTTCTACACAGTACTTTGATGAAATCTGAGGTACTGAGAGGAAGCATTTGCTCAGTATTACTTTGTGAAGTGTTGTGATATATAGCCATGGTCTACTATTACAAAACAACTATTATCATGATAAGGCAGGATTGTAACTAGAAGGGATGTAACCTAATAGAGTGGAAGAATTACATACTAGAAATAAAATATCTTTTCTAGTTATATAACTCTGTGTGCAGCACATTATTGATTGATATTTATATTATGGATTGAAACATTGATGTTCCTATTCCTTGTAAGTTATGGTGAGATTGGTCGGAGGTACCAGTACAAGGACAGTACATCTGCAGATGGAGGGTATTAACAAGAATTGGAAAACAATGAGGGAAAGCTGTTAATATGATAGGTTAATTATGGTCTTTTGAAACTATTGAAAATCATATAGCTTTATATTACATGATCCTCTTGCTAGAGTTTGCAGACTTTAAGCAGTGAAACCAATATTTACACACTGATGTTCACATATATGTATTAAGCCAGCAATAACATCTTTTATCTCCTACTCTGTTGAAGAATTTATTTTGCATGATTTGGTTTTTGTGGTGGCATGTATGAAGATGGCTGAGTTTTGGGTTGTATAGTACTGTGTAATTTGGTGAAATTTTACCGACGTTTCAGAGGTACTTGCAGCCTTCATCACCGCGTTGATAAGAGATGGCCATCTCTGAAACATGGGTAAACTTCTATGGGAATACATTACTACAACCTGGAACACAGCAGTCTTCAATAATTTACTTAAGTTGAAATTAAGAAAAAATTGTCAGTGGAACCACGGTTCCGTAGAATCTGACGTAAATACGTCTCTATATTTAAATTATATTTAAGCAATAAATACAATGAAAGGAAGGTAGCTGAATGTAGTGTAAGGAAATTAATGTCAAAATTATCTAGTCTACGACGCACTTGTACAAGCGATTCACAGCTCAGCTCTTTCCGCAATAACGAAAGCGGATTGTTGACGGCAGTAAGGTAACATAACAATGCACGCAAGCTGACCATTGTTGTCGGTTCATATTTACACAATGTTGATATGGATCTTACACGTTTTTCTAGGTAACAATGCCAAGTAAACACGACGTTCCATAGTTAACCATTGTTGTCGATTTGTTGATACGGATCTTACACATTTTCCTTTCACTTTTTTGCCGAATGACCCTTCCGTATAGACGTATTTACGTCAGTAATTGTAAGTATTTACAAAATAGCCGTTATAACTATGTATATTTTCAGTCGTCACGAGGAACGTGAGGAAGACTGTCGATGAAGCTGGTGTAATGGTGATCCGTGGTAAGAATTATAACCACGTGCAAGATTCCAGGCATTATGAAATTGGTCATGACGATTTCATATACTTCAATAAAAGACGTACCGTGGCGCTAGCGTTTAGTGCAAGGAACTATAACTTTGACACGTCAAGTGTTTGTGTTATTACATTACAGGTGATTAATTTGTGAATACAAATTGGCATGCATTTGCAGTTTAAACAGAGCGTTTGCGATATTGCTATTTAATTAATTTTACAGAGAACTGCAATTTTATAATACGCATAATGTTTTTGGTCGTTGCTGTATTTTGCTAACCTTTACTTCTTTGTCACTGATTTGATAATGCTCTGTAATTCGGAATAAGTAAATTCATAGATATGTGCAGCATTTAGTATGAAAAAAGCTAGTGAATAGTATAGCTTTGACATATTTTGAAATTAACCTACTGGCGTAGCTTAGATGAAGTAAGCTTAAGTTCACTGTGTTACTCATGTGCGATAAAGCTGTTTGTCACACGTTTTGATGTAGGTAATTTACTTCCAAAATGTACCTGATCCATGAAATTATATGTAGTAATGGCATTGTTAATCTCAGCAGTGAATGGAGGCGAGTGGTAAGGCTTCACACTTTGATCACTTTACCCCTCGTGTTGAATCAGAATCTTTTCAAACCCAGGGCCCAGCTGACCACTGTGACAGACAGTCTCACATTAACTCTTGCCTTCCCACTACTTTCATTTGGAGATAGTTGTTTTTTGATGTTACAATCTAGCTGTGTTCATTCAGTGTCACTTAAAAAAACCGAATTTCCATTTTTAAAGAAGTGATAAATTAGAAGGTAGGATTTATTTTATTTATTGCAAGTTTCCTTAATTGCAGGTAGTTTATATTGGTTCAACATGGTTACAGTTGAGCAGCCATGTTATACTCTAATAAATCTGCCATCAGATTCTGATCCTCCCAATGAGATGCAGTTGAAGATGGATCTTGGTATGTTAACATTTCTTTATTTTGATGTAGATCTAACTTGCATATTCCATAAAATTGTAATTGCACCTACTCTTATATGGGGTTTGTAAAAGCTGTTAAAGTACAGTATTTAAAAATTGTTGGGTGGTCATTTGGAGGTGTTATCCCTAAGTAACATGAGGATTAAAATGACAAGGTTAATAGAACATAATATAATTTAATTACATTCCATAAACCATTCATAGGCCTAAGCCAAGGAAGTAGAACATGTCATAGTACAAATACAATGCTTATTTCTAATATAGATGTAGATTACATTTATGACAGTGATTTACAGTCAGCCACAGTATTGCCACAAAAATAATTACACAAGAAAGCATCACCACTATTGCATTCATGTATTTATAATAGCTGAGAATTTTTGGTTGAGGTAAATTCTTCTATGGAGTAGGAGTGAGATAGGATACACTATTTTAGTGCTGGCTTAAACTTCTTTATATTGTGCTCCAGACTTTTTATAGTGGAGTGAACATTATTGAATAGCTTAATTCAAGTGTAGCAAACTCCTTATTTATGTTTACTGAGTTTAATGTGTGGCATGTTAAGGCTATGTCTGTCTTGTACATATGTTGTGGATATCTGAGTTTGTTTGAAATTTTGTTGTTGTCCACTATTAATTATAATAATGAGAGCAAGTATTCACTGGCTAATGGAAGAATATTAAATTTCTTTAACAGTTATCTACATGAGACTCTCCTTTAAGTTCCTGCCATTATTCTAATAATTTTCTTTTGATTGTAAAATACTTTTTTGCTGTCTGTCAAGTTCCCCCAGAAAATAACTGAATATGACGTGATCAAATGGAAGTAAGTTAAGTATACTGAAGTTGATCACACACTGGAAGAAATAAGACACATTTGTCAGACAGTAGCTTTAATTAAGCAAGTCCATCTGCAGGTGGAAATTTTTAATGAAAATGGTGTGTGCATGAAGTCTATATATATATGAATGTATTGTTGTTAAAATTGCAGTGCAGTAGGAAATGAAGTGCATCACTGTAGCAGAATACATTTATAATTCTCTTACTGTTCTGGTAGTGTTATTAAGTGTTATTTGTGTAGTTTTATAAAGACTTTATTTTTTCAGAGAAGGGTGATACTAAAACAAAAATTGAAGCTTTGAAGAAAACAATTCGTATGATAGTTAGTGGAGAACGATTACCAGGGTTGCTGATGACAATAATCCGCTTTGTGCTACCACTTCAAGACCACATGATAAAGAAATTATTGTTGATATTCTGGGAAATTGTTCCTAAGACAACTCCAGATGGCAAACTTATGCAAGAGATGATACTTGTCTGTGATTCTTACAGGAAGGTAAACTGCTTTTATTCCAGGAAGAAAGCATTAATGTGATACACATTTTGATTTAAAGATAATATATCATTTTGTAATTCAGATGGTTAGATTGAAGTAGGTGGTTTTACATTAAAGTATTGAATGTTTTTAGAGTAAATATTAAATTTTCTTATGCAAGTCTCAGAATAAACCCTTCTAAGAGTTTTTTTCCCTTCATTCACATTTGTCCCACATTTGCAGGGTCTGTGTTTATACCTTCTAAGAGTATTTTAAAAAAATTGATTAAAATCTGATGTAAATATGGGTAGGTAATGTAGGGTGTTCCATAATGACCTTGGATACTATACATCAAAGAAATTAAAAAAATATAAGTAGTCTTTCAAAGTTATTCATAGGTACCAAAAAGAATATGCATGAATAAATAATGTCTTTTTGCACATAATTATGTGTAAAATATTACCTGATTTCTACCTTTCATTTTTAAACTAATACATCTAAAAAATAATGTGCCAAAATTGTGTAACATAAGACATAAACTGCTTAATGTGATTAGCATATTATTTATTAGGATTTGACATTTTCATGTAGGACTAAAACTTCTGGACGTATCTGTGTGCATGCAGTTTTACATTTTCTTTCTTCTTCTTGGCCTGCTAACACATTTCCACTTTTTCATAACTGTCATGAATTTTTATTTAAGAAGGAAATGATATAATTGGCATAATAATCCCAGTCTATGTTTACCACCAGGATCTGCAGCATCCCAATGAGTTCTTGCGTGGATCAACATTGCGTTTTCTGTGTAAACTTAAGGAGCCAGAACTTCTGGAGCCACTGATGCCTGCAATTAGGGCTTGCCTCGAACACAGGCATTCTTATGTGAGAAGGAATGCTGTCCTTGCCATTTTTACAATTTACAGGTACAGGTGTAATATGTCATCATATGTAATACTGTAAATGCTGTTTTACCATCTTCTGCTTTAAGAATACAATAAAATCTTTGTATGCTAAAGTTTAAGGGACTCTGTTTCTAGCTTTATTATGTGTGAGTACTATTGCTTGTGCTGTAGTTTGAATTCTTCTTACCATGAAAGCCTGGATTCAATCCAGGGACATTCTGCGTGAGTGTGTGGCTGTGGGGTGTTTTTATGTGTTCTTTGCATAAATGACAAAAGTGAACATGTAATGGGGATGTCAGTTCTATGTCTCCATCTGCATGTTTCATCTTTGCATCTATCCAATGAATTTCAATGATATTTTATATTTGAGGTCTGGATTAAAAGTTTTAAGATGAGTTTAATTGTGGCATGTGTTAGTGAGACATAAACCTTATTTTAAATTAATCTCAAACTAAACTTTTTAAATTTTATCAAATTGATGTTATCCAAAAAAATTGTTTATATTAAAGAATACAGTACTAATAATGTCCGTGACTCATTTGAAACATTTTTTGCAAATTCTGATTATTTAACAGGTTACTGAATCTATGTAAATTTACAAAAAATAATATGTGTATTGTGTTTGCAATGAACAGGAAGTACTGTTAGTAGTTGCAGAGAAATTTTCATAATTTTCACTCCTCTGTCTATTAAAACTGTTTTTTGTGTGTTTTGTTCTGCAGAAATTTTGAGTTCCTTATTCCTGATGCACCTGAATTAATTGCAAGTTTCTTGGAGGGTGAGCAGGATATGTCCTGCAAACGCAATGCTTTTCTTATGTTGCTTCATGCAGATCAAGAAAGGGCATTAGCATACCTTGCATCCTGCCTTGACCAAGTGACTTCTTTTGGAGATATCCTACAGCTTGTCATCGTGGAATTGATTTATAAGGTACACACAATTAACCTATGCTTACCAGAAAGAAAATTTAGTGAGAAATAATTGATTATGAAAGTGTTATCAATTAAACAGAGAACCAAAGTAATGCCTATTTCTGCAAGTTATATTAGGAATAGAGGTCACACACATTCATACATGGGAACATGATGGCCATTTCCCTGTTCTGATTTTTCTACAGTATATACTATTGAAAGTATTTTTCTTAGATTAAATTTTCAAAGAAGGGAACCAAAATATTGTTCATGCATCACTTAGAGAGCTGCTATTTGCTGCCATTAGCACATTTTGTGGATGATGCCAGTTTTTATCAGCGCTGGGTGAGGTTTTGTGCCATGTTTGTATCTGCTCTGGAATGTATTTTCTCCCTGCATGATCACCTGCACAGTGGCCAATAATTAATAAGCACATGTAGGAAAGCAGTATGTAGCCTTTGAATTGGGCTGTCCTATGTAGAGTGTAATTTAGAAATATGGTAACCTTACAAATTACATATTTACTCTTCTGTTTGAAAGCTGTTACTGATGTAACACTATTGTAGGATATACGAAATTTGTTATATACATTTTTAATACAAATTTTGTATTATACTCTCTCCTCTCTATTTTTCTAAGTCACAAATATGGCAATGTGCAAATAACATTTGACAGTTTTAAGGTATTGTAAACTATGCATAATTCTTTATTTGTAGTTCATATTGCTATCTCTACATGGAAGAATATATTGAAAGGAAGGTAGCTGTTGTGAATTATTGCCAAAACTGCTTATTGTTCGGCACATTGTGATAAAGTTGATGTGTCTTGAGTAAGTAATTTCAGATTCAAATAATGATTTTATTGACATGTGTTAAAACTTTCCCTCATCATGTTCAGTATGTTAAAATGTTCCATATAATTAAGCTTACGCTATGAGTTGGTCACCAGGTTTGCCATGCTAACCCATCAGAACGATCACGCTTCATTAGATGTATCTACAATCTGTTGAATTCAACCAGTCAGGCTGTGCGTTATGAAGCAGCTGGCACCCTGGTAACACTGTCTAGTGCTCCAACTGCTATCAAGGTAAAACAGTATATTTAGTTAGAATATGATTTTTACTCTGTATTGTTATTGATTTCATTAAATCATTGTTGTATATGTGATAAATGAGATTGTCTTTGCATGGTCTGATTACTTGATCTCATTCGTAGGCTTGTGACCACAGAGATTAACCTGTAATAAAGAAAATGCTTAAATCTGCAAACATAAAACAGGAATTGCTTTGCACATTTCTGTTGCACTCTGCATTCATAATTTACTGTGAAATACTCGACGTTCTCTTAATATTACATACTTTGCTTGGATGGTGAATAGTATAAACTATTTTGAAATCTGGGTCATCATTTAGTGCACGTTTGTTTGTACTGCTGTTCCGTGACAAAATATACCATGGTATCTTCCAGTAGGTTTGAGGAGAGGAATGAGAAAGGACTGATTCCAAAATACTAATAGGATTTAAGATATTTTTTAAAAAATTTCTGAGTTAAGTAAGTCTCTTAGCTTCCTATTGTTAATTTCTGAGATAGGTGTGGATGTGTTTATGCTAACATTTCGTTTATTTAAATGTAAACCACTGTGCACCTGCTTTCATGTTTGAATCCTAGTATCTAATGTTTGTATTTTATTACTACAGAAATTCATTAAACAAATAAATATTCAGTCATCTGAATTGTGAGTAACACATAGCAGTGCAATGTGATTACTGTATACTGGGAGGAATGTTGAGGATCAGTATAAATGGGTGGAAAGTTATTTACCAGTCTGAATTTTTGGTTAACAGTGGCTGCAGAATGACTGCATTGTTTCACTTATTACATTCTACAAGTGTACTGTAATTAAGTACAACTGTAATTTTGATGTTTGTTAAAAATGGAACCTATAAGAATGTTTATGGTTTGTGGATATTTATTATTGTGTTTGTAGGCAGCTGCATCCTGCTACATTGAACTCATTGTCAAGGAAAGTGACAATAATGTGAAATTGATAGTATTAGACCGCCTTATTGCATTGAAAGAGCATCCTACACAGGAACGAGTCCTGCAGGACCTTGTTATGGATATACTTCGAGTCCTGGCAAGTCCAGACCTTGAAGTTCGGAAGAAGACCTTGAACCTTGGTGAGTTAATAAGATCTAAATATGCAGAAGTTGGTTAATATGATGTCTTCAGGAGCAATTTGTGAACTGCAGGCTGTCTGTCCTCCGATGGTCTGATTACATTTAACCCAGAATGGCACAATAACATAAATCTTTGACACTTTGAACTGTATAGTGGTCAAATGCAGACGTGTATGGGGCAGAAACAACACGTGAGTTGATAATTTATATAAAAGAACTGTGTGCACGCCATGTTTTTTTATTTGTGGTTTGAATGAACTTTGCAAGATAGATACTGAAATGATAACATCTAATAAGTTACAACTACTTCTTAGTACTTCCTTATGGTCCTTTGTATCCTGTGGAGAGTCATATGCAAATGTATTATGGCATTGGAAGGTTAAATAGAGGTCAGTCTAATGGAGATATTACTTTCCTTTAATATGTATGTTATGTATTACAGCAATGGAACTGGTATCATCCCGAAATATTGAAGAAATGGTTTTGGTTCTAAAGAAAGAGGTTGCAAAGACACACAATATTGTGGAACATGAGGATACTGGGAAATATCGCCAGTTGTTGGTTCGAACTCTACACAGTTGCTGCATTAAGGTGAGTTTCCCTCTGTCACTTAAGTTCATAGATGAGCAGAAAGTATTTTACAGAAAATGTTTGAGTTTATGTATGATATTATAGTCAAAGATTTACATACTGTATTTGCTCTTTGCAGTTCCCAGATGTGGCAGCAACTGTAATTCCTGTTCTGATTGAATTCCTTTCTGATACAAATGAACTTGCAGCATCTGATGTTTTGGTATTTGTACGGGAAGCAATTCAGAAGTTTGAAGGACTTCGGCCTCTTATAATAGAAGTATAATTTAATTCTAAATTATTTGACTTCTTATGCTCATATGTTTGTTGTAATTAAATTCCTGTTGAGTTTTCTATTTTGAAATATCACGTATTATAACAACTTTGCAGAGACTCCTGGATGCTTTCCCAACAGTTAAGTCGGTTAAGGTTCATCGTGCAGCACTGTGGATTCTTGGAGAATATGCTACTAGCCCTGATGATATACAGGCTGTTATGAATCAAGTGCGTCAAACTCTTGGGGAGGTAATGATTTATCATATTTTTATGTTGTTTAGCATACCATTGCAGTATCTTATACTCAGTAGAAACATCACGTTACTACCTAGTAATCTGTTGTTGTTGTTTTTTATTATTTCACCATGTTTCAATCACTTAAGGGTCAGTACATTGACTCAGTTATAAAAGCTAAATGCTTAGTACCTTTCCTGTATTATCCTGTCTCTTTCAAATATTATGCATGCTAGATAATTGCCTGTCAAGAATGAGAGGAAAATCTATAGTAGTATATAAAAACACATTTTTATTGAAAAGTAAGAAAGCAGACTTAAATCTGCAAACATAAAACAGGAATTGCTTTGCACATTTCTGTTGCACTCTGCATTCATAATTTACTGTGAAATACTCGACGTTCTCTTAATATTACATACTTTGCTTGGATGGTGAATAGTATAAACTATTTTGAAATCTGGGTCATCATTTAGTGCACGTTTGTTTGTACTGCTGTTCCGTGACAAAATATACCATGGTATCTTCCAGTAGGTTTGAGGAGAGGAATGAGAAAGGACTGATTCCAAAATACTAATAGGATTTAAGATATTTTTTAAAAAATTTCTGAGTTAAGTAAGTCTCTTAGCTTCCTATTGTTAATTTCTGAGATAGGTGTGGATGTGTTTATGCTAACATTTCGTTTATTTAAATGTAAACCACTGTGCACCTGCTTTCATGTTTGAATCCTAGTATCTAATGTTTGTATTTTATTACTACAGAAATTCATTAAACAAATAAATATTCAGTCATCTGAATTGTGAGTAACACATAGCAGTGCAATGTGATTACTGTATACTGGGAGGAATGTTGAGGATCAGTATAAATGGGTGGAAAGTTATTTACCAGTCTGAATTTTTGGTTAACAGTGGCTGCAGAATGACTGCATTGTTTCACTTATTACATTCTACAAGTGTACTGTAATTAAGTACAACTGTAATTTTGATGTTTGTTAAAAATGGAACCTATAAGAATGTTTATGGTTTGTGGATATTTATTATTGTGTTTGTAGGCAGCTGCATCCTGCTACATTGAACTCATTGTCAAGGAAAGTGACAATAATGTGAAATTGATAGTATTAGACCGCCTTATTGCATTGAAAGAGCATCCTACACAGGAACGAGTCCTGCAGGACCTTGTTATGGATATACTTCGAGTCCTGGCAAGTCCAGACCTTGAAGTTCGGAAGAAGACCTTGAACCTTGGTGAGTTAATAAGATCTAAATATGCAGAAGTTGGTTAATATGATGTCTTCAGGAGCAATTTGTGAACTGCAGGCTGTCTGTCCTCCGATGGTCTGATTACATTTAACCCAGAATGGCACAATAACATAAATCTTTGACACTTTGAACTGTATAGTGGTCAAATGCAGACGTGTATGGGGCAGAAACAACACGTGAGTTGATAATTTATATAAAAGAACTGTGTGCACGCCATGTTTTTTTATTTGTGGTTTGAATGAACTTTGCAAGATAGATACTGAAATGATAACATCTAATAAGTTACAACTACTTCTTAGTACTTCCTTATGGTCCTTTGTATCCTGTGGAGAGTCATATGCAAATGTATTATGGCATTGGAAGGTTAAATAGAGGTCAGTCTAATGGAGATATTACTTTCCTTTAATATGTATGTTATGTATTACAGCAATGGAACTGGTATCATCCCGAAATATTGAAGAAATGGTTTTGGTTCTAAAGAAAGAGGTTGCAAAGACACACAATATTGTGGAACATGAGGATACTGGGAAATATCGCCAGTTGTTGGTTCGAACTCTACACAGTTGCTGCATTAAGGTGAGTTTCCCTCTGTCACTTAAGTTCATAGATGAGCAGAAAGTATTTTACAGAAAATGTTTGAGTTTATGTATGATATTATAGTCAAAGATTTACATACTGTATTTGCTCTTTGCAGTTCCCAGATGTGGCAGCAACTGTAATTCCTGTTCTGATTGAATTCCTTTCTGATACAAATGAACTTGCAGCATCTGATGTTTTGGTATTTGTACGGGAAGCAATTCAGAAGTTTGAAGGACTTCGGCCTCTTATAATAGAAGTATAATTTAATTCTAAATTATTTGACTTCTTATGCTCATATGTTTGTTGTAATTAAATTCCTGTTGAGTTTTCTATTTTGAAATATCACGTATTATAACAACTTTGCAGAGACTCCTGGATGCTTTCCCAACAGTTAAGTCGGTTAAGGTTCATCGTGCAGCACTGTGGATTCTTGGAGAATATGCTACTAGCCCTGATGATATACAGGCTGTTATGAATCAAGTGCGTCAAACTCTTGGGGAGGTAATGATTTATCATATTTTTATGTTGTTTAGCATACCATTGCAGTATCTTATACTCAGTAGAAACATCACGTTACTACCTAGTAATCTGTTGTTGTTGTTTTTTATTATTTCACCATGTTTCAATCACTTAAGGGTCAGTACATTGACTCAGTTATAAAAGCTAAATGCTTAGTACCTTTCCTGTATTATCCTGTCTCTTTCAAATATTATGCATGCTAGATAATTGCCTGTCAAGAATGAGAGGAAAATCTATAGTAGTATATAAAAACACATTTTTATTGAAAAGTAAGAAAGCAGAATATGAAAATTAAAATAATTACTTATTTTTGCTTAATTACAAAATATAGTGTTTTTGTGTAGTGTAAATAGTGATCTTAAAAGTGATCACAACCAATATATATTTTACTGTGTATTGTAGGATTATAAATTGCATTTATAGATCAGTTTTTAATACACAGGCAAATCTATGCTGTTGTCAGCAGTTACTTTCCAGTAAAGAATTTAGCGAGTTGAGAAAAAAAATGTTTAAAATGAATGTTTGTGTATTTTTATGGAACATGTGGGAAGTGTATATGTTAAATTGCAGTTTGTTCATTTGTTTTGTTCACAAACTGATAATTAGGTAGGAGTCATCTTGTGTTGAAGGTGTACATATGTTTTTACATTGCCAACAGTCTAATCTTCTTCTTCTTCTTCCATGGCTCTCCAGTCCGTATTCGGTTCATGGCCTCCTCAATTCTCCTCTTCCATTCGGTCCTCTGTTAGGTCCATCCGAGGCTTTGATCGAGGTTTTGAAACATCTTCCTTTTTACGGTGCAAGATTGTTAGCCTTGCGACCAGGTTACCTGTCTTAGTTTGACCTCTTCCCCTCGACCAATCTGGCTAGGGATGCCCTACCAGTAGCAATGCTACTGCCAGCATAGCTCTTGGGGTCACTGAAGTACTCAAGCCCCACCACCATGACAAGGTGCAGGTACCATTAAGTGGGGGCCAGCAGTCTAATGGTGATTTTAAAAAATGATCACCAGCTGACATCTATTATAGATAGATATTTACACATAGAATGACCCTCATGTTATTTGCTGATTTTCATTTGTAAATACATACCATTTCTAGAAGTACTTCAGTTAATGGGTTTTCAGCTTGTTATGGGAAAAGTGTAGCTTGGTAAGAAGTTTCTCTTTAGTTTTATTAAACATTCTTGTTGGCATCTTGTGCTGCGAAAATTAGTGCTATTTCACAAAAATCTTGTTGCCTGTTAAGTGGATAAATGTATATTAAATTAAATTAGTTATATCAATTTTTACATAATTGTGAGATAGGTCCATTACTTTGTATAAGTTAAGGACATGCTATAAGAGTTTCTTCACAATCTGTTAGATTCCATTAGTGGATGATGAGATCCGGCGTGCAACTGGTGAGAAGGTAGACGAGGACATGATGCAGCAGCAAGTTCCAGTACAGAAATTAGTCACATCAGATGGAACATATGCTACCCAGTCAGCCTTCAACACTGCCAGGTAATGTCTGAGCCTGTTGTACTATTGCGCTGTTGTACACATGTGTAACCCCACAGAGCACTGACTAAACTTTCTCTGCTCATTCTTCCTGAACATCTTGAGAACAGCTGAATAATTTTTATAAAATGGATTAAGGAGTGTTACTAAAATTTGTCAAATTCCATTTTTGACTATGATTAGACAACAATAATGTGGGGAGTTCTCTTGCCATTCACAAAGGTAAAGTTCTGACAAATATGCCAGAATTGCAAAACTGCGCACGTTTCGTAACTAATTTTTTTTGCCGAGTTTAGGGTACAGATCATTTGTACTTCTTCATATAGTATTGATTAATGTTTGTATCTATCTTAGTGTATCCAAGAAGGGGGAAGCCCGCCCTCCTTTGCGTCAGTACATGATGGATGGTGATTTCTTTATTGGAGCTGCTCTTGGCACCACTCTAGCCAAGCTTGCTCTCCGATACATGTCACTCGTATCAGATAACAAGAAGCAAAATCGTTTCTGTTCTGAGGCAATGCTAATCATGGCATCTATCTTACACCTTGGGAAATCAGGTAAATAGTTAATGGTTTTCCTAATGACTGTAATTTTATTATATTTGAACTTATCTAATATGTAAGACTTGAGGTTCTCACAGCGGTGAATATGAAGATTTCTGTCTTCTGGGTTGTTGCGCTGTGTAGTCTGGTCGATGTTAACCAACGTTTCAGAGGTCATACTGCCTCCGTCATCAGGGCGATGAATATGCC
>NW_019059654.1:256215-279766 GCF_000696155.1 Zootermopsis nevadensis | reverse complement strand
CATATTCATCGCCCTGATGACGGAGGCAGTATGACCTCTGAAACGTTGGTTAACATCGACCAGACTACACAGCGCAACAACCCAGAAGACAGAAATCTTCTTATCTAATATGCCATATGAACAGTGTTCTTTTTGTTCAAATTTCCCATATATGAGGTCTGATCTAAAAGTTGGACTGAATTTGTATCGCAGATAAATTACACTGCACAAGGATATGAAGAATATAAAAGGTGAAGAAATGCAGGTCTGTGATTATGCTTTGGAATCTGAATTACTCTCTATTATGAAATTTTTTTATGACTTTGAAGTTCTAAATTTGTGTAATTATACAGGTTTAGCAGTGAAGAATATGACAAATGATGATGCTGATCGCTTGTATCTGTGCCTTCGGGTGCTGTCTGATAAATCCCCTGTCATTGTGAATATCTTTCATGAGAATTGTCGTCGTGCTCTGTCCGTCATGCTTGCTGCCAAGGCAGAGGAGGAGGCTTCTACACAGAAAGTATGTACTGTGCTTCTAATACACAATGTGTCTTCTGTAATAATGGAGTAATATTTATGACTGTGTTATGCACAAATTACTAGTATTATAACTTGTCAGGGCAGTGCTGTTAAGGTATATTCAGCCATGCTGACCTCAAAATAACTTTTTTCTACAGCTGGCTAACTATTGTCATGACCCACATTTTTTCAACATGTAGTTCTCGACGCCTATTATTGTCACATAATGGAAACCTGTTAGCTGGAAACTTGCAGACATTCAACTGTTTCTGAATTTAATGTTATTTTTTAATAAAAGGATGTTTGCTCACATGTCCTACTGGTAAAATTAAGTACCTAAATAAATAAAATATGGTGATAGAAATAATACATTAATTCAATAAATAGTAATATCTGGGAAAGTGTTCTATTGGCATATGGGTGTGTGTTTGATATAATGGGAATGTGTTGGAATCAGGTGAAATTTTTAATTGGCTATGTGAATTTTGCAATTTTTGTTTGTTTGCAAGTGCTTTGCAGTAACGTTGATTTTTTTTCCTCGTCTTTATTCAGGCTAAAGAGAAACCTGGGTCGGTGGTACACGCAGACGATCCCATCTCCTTCCTACAGCTGTCCTCATCTCGTGCAGGTGATCTGGGTGGCACCGAGAATGTGTTTGAGTTGAGTCTTAATCAGGCACTGGTGGGTGGTCGTCGAGATGGAATTGGTTCAGGTCTTGGAAGTGGTGGAGAGTCAACACCAGGATTGAGCAAGTTGAACAAAGTCACTCAACTCACTGGCTTTTCAGATCCAGTCTATGCTGAAGCTTATGTTCACGTCAACCAGTATGATATTGTTCTGGATGTTCTCATTGTAAACCAAACAGGTACAGAAATTAAGATCAGACTTTCTAATGTATTACTAAGTTAAGATTATGAAAAATGGGTGTGAAGTTTTATCTGAATGCATAAAAATGTGCATCCTTCAAAAGTTGTTAAAAAGTTTGAAGTGTTTTTTTTTTCCTTGGTAACCTTGTGAATCCTTATCCTCTGTACATATTACCAAATAACATATTTTTTAAATTTTTGAAATGGAGGTCTACTGTAGTTAAGGGATGGAACTTTTAATATACATTTCAGGAACCTGTGAACTGTTGTTATATTTTTAAATTCACATTCATAATATTTGTTTTTGTCAGTTTTAAATATGCCTTAGCCACCCAGACTCCTGTCCAACGGGAACCGGGGGCCTTTCCTGGGGGTAAAGCGTGGCTGGGGTGTGATGCTGACCGCTCACCCCCATCTAGTGCCAAGGTCAAAAATGGGTAGGAGCTATACCTCCACTCCCTCCAAGCGCCTACATGGCATATAGTGGAACAGCTTTACTTACTTCTACAATTTTTAGTTTATTTAATGATTGGTTCAAGGAATGAATATCAGGAGAATTGCTAAGTTGTATACCACAAACGTGTTGGACAGAATGTGTACAAACATTAACACTTTTCCTCCACAGGATTGTGTGTGTTTAGGTTGTTGAGTTTATTATTCTAACCTAACTTTTTGCACTGTATTATGTATTTGCGTTGTCTTTATTTCATTATTTATTTATTCTTTTAATTCATGTCGTTTAGTATGGACTTTATATTTTGTAATGTACTGTTATCTGAATAATGTTTTCATAATCAAGGTGACACGTTGCAAAATTGCACTCTTGAGCTTGCTACATTGGGAGATTTGAAGCTGGTAGAGAAACCACAGCCTGTTGTCTTGGCTCCTCGTGACTTCTGCAATATCAAAGCCAATGTGAAGGTTGCCTCTACAGAAAATGGTATCATCTTTGGCAATATTGGTGAGTGCTTTGTAGATTAAAATTCTGTTGTTGTTTTTTGTTACATCTCTTTTCTGATCAGGTCTGCCTATCACGTGTATTTTTCATTTGTAAGGTTTTGATATGCATTCTTAGAACATATTATGACTGCATGTGTTTTATGTGTTCCACGTCATAGTCCGTAATTGACTCCTTCGTTTAAGGAGAACAGCCTTACTACTAAACCCACGTTTGGGGGACAGTGCCATTTCACTTTATCTTTTCCCGTTTGCTGTTCACTCAGTGGATGTTGGAATACTGTACTTTGTGTATTTTTGCAGTGTACGATGTGAGCGGTGCTGCGTCAGATCGCAGTGTCGTGGTTCTCAATGATATTCACATTGATATCATGGACTATATCGTTCCTGCGTCATGCAATGACACGGAGTTCAGACAGATGTGGGCTGAGTTTGAGTGGGAAAATAAGGTAAGTTAGAATGAGAAGGTGTGAACATTTACAGCTTATAAGCTGTTTTATGTCTCTAGAGTAATGAGTGTGGGAAGAGTTAAAATAAACGCAGGTAAAAATTATTTTTGTTTAGATTAAGTACACTGGGGACACTTTGTTAATAGTATGGGCAGAATAATAGTTTTTTTTAAAGTAAATAATGTATGTTGATTATGAAAATGATATTGAAAAAATTTGTAACACACTCTTTTAATCCTCTAATTTTTTTCATTTTATACAAAAATGAATAATTTGTTATGCAGTTTATTATGTTGAATTAGGAGAATGCTACAAATTTTAGTACTGTATGTGTTTAAATTAATTGAAACAGTAATTTGTAGTTTGAAAGCATTTTTAGTGCAAATATCAAATTTGAGGTAAAAATTCTGAATATTTTCATATCCTCAATGTAATTGATGCAATATTTACACTCTTTATTCTAATTTGTACGAATTATTCCTTATCGTATTGCTTATTGCATGCTTTATACGTTGTTGTACTGAGTTAATTATGGAAGTTAGAATGAGCATAAATAAATTTTATCTTTAAATTTAACGCAGAACCCAACATTAGGCATACGGCTCTCAGACCTTTCTGAATTTTGTTTTGTGATGTACGTCATTGAGTTTGGCCACTTCTTTGTTTAATTGAGTCTCTAACATAAATAGTGGGTTTGTTAATGAGAATCTGACACTAATGAATTTCTATAATTTGCAGGTACTGTTGTTCTTTTGTTATAGTAAAGTTTCCTTTACTTGTCGAACTTTGGGAAAATGGTTCTGTAACTCATATATAGTTATTCTTTATATTTATAGAATATTTTTTAATTTAGAATATACAGAATAAGATGTTATTAAAACTGATTGTAATGAGGTATGGAAATGTGTAAATTGTAATGGATAGTATGGTAATAACGAGCACTTGATTCTATATTTTTCTTTTCTGAAATAGGTTTCTGTCAATACAAATTTGACAGATCTTCATGAGTATCTTCATCATTTGATAAGCAGCACAAATATGAAATGCTTGACTCCAGAAAAGGTAACAAGAAATTTCTTCTGATGAAGTTGAAAACTGTTCTGCTAAGTATGTGCTTTGTAATGTAATATTTAATTAATGTAATTCTATACAGGCTCTCTCCGGTCAGTGCGGCTTCATGGCTGCCAACATGTATGCACGTTCTATCTTTGGTGAAGATGCTCTTGCAAACCTGAGCATAGAAAAGCCTTTCAACAAGCCAGACGCACCTGTTACAGGTCATATTCGTATTAGGGCTAAAAGTCAGGTGAGTAATGGATGCGTTGAATTAGACTGTATTTTGTGGTTGAGTAGATGGTCGGTCGTTTTGTTATTGTCTCAAAGGGGAGACTATTTGTCTGTGAAACTACAGCTGCTAATGAGTTTATTGTCTAGATCAGTGGTCCCCAACCTTTTCGTGCCTACGGGCACATTTGAGAGTTTTTGAGATCATGGCGGGCACCAACCAATTAACAAAGCCAAATTTTCTTTTCTCTGGACAAATAAGATATGGACACCAAATAATACGCAAAACAACATGACGTTTAATGATACAAGAAACCACGCAATCAAAAATACGTACTTTTATAAGTACAATTATTATTACTCAAGTGGAAACTTAGTGTGATGTTTGGAACTGCATTTCATGGGCCAGTTTTTCAAATTTGGGAGTGTAGGATGATGTTGCTGCTCGCAAACAACAGTCAAAATGGGCATCAGTAAGTCGAGATCTGTGCTTTGATTTTATAATGTTCGTGGTTGAACGGCCTTCATTATTTAGTATAACCTCTTTCCGTAACAACGTGGGCACCCAAAAAAAGCCTTGGCGGGCCACTGGTCTAGATGATACATGAATGAATATGGAGCAGCGGTTTATTTAATTTCCAGGATATGTTTTTTAATCTGAAATAATTTTGCATTTATTTTCAGGGTATGGCATTGAGCCTTGGAGACAAAATTAATATGACTCAAAAGGGCCCACAGAGAACTAGTGGAGCGTAAGTTCTTAAAGTACAGTAAAGAGAAATATACGTGACTTCCTTCATGATTAGCCGGAGTAAAAGTAGCTCGTTCTTTATCTACATTACTATTTTTATTCTGTTCCTGATATAGAATAAGGCATTTGTGTAATTTTTACATGTATACGTGTATAACTTCTAATCAGTTGTATGAATAAAGTTCTGGCCCCTCTGTGTTGCTGTTCTTTTATTGGTCGATGCTAAGTAAGAAACTAAGTTGTCAGTAAGTTACTTTCAGTCCATAATATGGTGTGTCCCAAAAAGATGTCTACACACAATCATCGCGTGCATCGGCATTGTGTATGTGTCTGTGGGACGCCCTGTGGTACACACATTAGCTTCGTTTCAGCCGACTTGTCCACTATATGCGCTTCTGTTGAGGATTTGTGGAATTTAGTTCTGTAGTGACTATGAAGAAACATACCAATTGTATTTAAAATACTTTTTTTGTGTGTGTTGTGAATTTATGAACGTGGAAGTGGTGCGAAATCATGAGATTTTATTTCGTAATTTATAGACACTGGAAATCCGTGGTAGTGGAGATTGTGCACAAGGTAAAGTTATAGTTTCGTCTCTCGGTTGATATAAATGTTGCTAATTTTTCCACCAAGTTTTTTAATATGCATGATCAACAGTGATTTTCCTCAGACCCTGAAGACGTTCAGCCTCGATTACTCATTCTTAAAATGACAGCCACAATACTCCGCAGTTTTGCCATGTTTTTCTTCAAATTAGGCAGACATATTGGTGGCTGCTTAATATACAGGGTGGCATAAAGTCTGGAAACATATATAAACACCCCATTACGCCAGAGTGATGAGAAGCTGGTTGGATGATAATTTCCAAAACTGGATTGGACGATGTGGGCTACATGCTTGCCAGATCTGAACCCCCTTGATTACTTCTTCTGAGGTATGCCAAAGGCACAGGTTTATTCAATTAAAATCAAGGACACAAATCATCTGAGGCAATGCATGTGTATAGATTGATGGAAATGCTGCATTAATGCACCGCATTTATTGTAATTTTGCACAGCGCATTGAATTATGCATTGCTAATCAGGGACAACACATTGAACATATCATATATTGTAATGTAATATCAGTAAAGCATTTGTTATGTATATTCACTCAAGTTTCCAGACTTTATGGCCACTCTGTACATCTGAAATAAAGAACTGTAATTAATGGAAATTAGAGAAATTCAGCATACAGACAAATAAAAAGAGACAAGGAGATTGTGAAATGACTGGAATTATGATTAAAAATGTACACCTGCACGGCTTGGGACTTTGCATGTTATTTTCGTTGCACAGATTGTACAAATAACGGCGTTTCACAAATCAGGTTTCCACGTATTAAATACCATATTTCCTCGACTGTAAGGCAAATCGTTGATTTAGAAAAAGGTTTTCATGAAAAGAAACATAACGATTCCCAGACGCCATCAAATGTAAGACGCACTCCGTTTTCAGAAATTTAAAAATGTGTTGTGTCGTGGGGTACCTACGTACGTGAGTGAGGTGTTCATTGTTCAGGTTGTGATGTATTAATGGCAAGGTCTAACTAAAGTACGGGTGGACCGAGGCCTGTTCTTCCCCGGACTCGCCATTCTTATCACCCTCTTCCCCCACGATCTGCAGTGTTAGCATTGCAGTCACCATTGTTTGTGAAACAGTTTTGAGTGAAGTATAAACTATTGCTTTAACAAACAGAGTCGGTGATAAATATGCCTAGATGCTTTAGTGTGAGACCCGAAAAGACGTATTTTCTTTTCTCGAATATAAGAAGCCATTCTCTTCGACATCCACCTGGTCATTCCTGTGTCTTAATTTAGCTATGATCGTGTTGATGACGTAAGGCAGTATCTGTAATACATGCTCAAACCAGAGTCAGTGCAGAAGCAGGTACGCGAGATACCACTGGCACGCGCTGTGCTGTCTTCTGATGCAGAACACGTTCCAGCAAACGGGATTTCCTTCATGATTTTTTCTCCGTCAATTCGTCCATCTTTAAATATTAAGGACATTCTGTGGATTCTATTATATTTCATGTTTCTTTCTGCTTTGTTACTGTATTCTTTCTTCGTTCTGTAGTTTTTTCTTTGTTCTTTTTTGCTAAATTGTTATGTAAAAATAATCAAATTAACTGTCTTAATTATTATGCCTAACATTTTGCAATCTGTGTCTGGTTTGCAATTATTATTTTGTTGAGGTTTCTGCGTACCTACACGATGCTTTTCGATAGGCGGTTGGTTAGTTCCGACATCTAAGAGTTAAGTATCTCAGCTTTTGCATTAAAGAAAACACAACTTTTCCCCATTACAAATATAAATTAGGGAAGTAATGGCTGTATATTCTGAGAATCATAAGAAACTCATTAAAATTCTATATATTGTTTCAAACATTGAGCCTGTGAAGTTAACACAGATTGAGATATTTATCAAACTATAATTTGAGGTTTTTGATTCATTAACTGAATAAACGACAGAAATATGTGTGCTTGGCGCTTATGGAATTTTGTTTTTAAATCAAATCATTTTCCATTAGAAATTTCGCATACAGTCCTTGTGAAATGTAAAAAAGGAATTAATAGATGTTTTCGTATTCTTGTCATTTTAAATAGTATGTGCAATTATAATTTTGTCTCCTAGTCACTAGCCGCTTCTGAATGAGTAATGCAACACATTAACAGCTTAACAATAAAAATAATAGGGCAGATTTTGCACATTCCTGTTTGTGCGATAATGGTGACGCTAAACAATGCTTGGAGCACACGTGTAACTGATGGCATTCCGGATCTTTCGTTTAAAAGTGGGACGTACTCAAAGATATTCAGAAGTCATCTCGCAGCCCTGAGCTACAGCTGTCATAGTCGGACCAAAAAAAACCTGTTTCTCTCCACTAGTTTCCATCCTTATACTAATTCCAGTAACCCGCAGAATAACCAGTATTTGACTCTTCTCGGTTACATCTTCCTGAAAACAATGAAGAGTTTTATGGCATTGGTAAGTTGAATGTTTAACACAAAACATAGAATGAAACTGGCCAAAAAGGTGTAGAAATGGCCCTTGCGTAATTAAAGGCATGTTTTCAGATATTTCTAGAGTATTATTTAGGATCTAAGTAATGCAGAATTTCCTAAAGTACAGAGAACTAGACATTGTCACGAATTTTTCGACTTTACTAAGTGTGGTACCTAAAGTTTCTAGTGTACTTAAAAGGAATGCAAGCCAAATAAGAAACCGACATTAGAGAAACTGTCCATCATATTTCTCGCATAAATGTACATGTCGAATCACGTTACGGAACATTCGTTGTAATAGATACGTTGACACGGCGTCTGCATTGTATGAGGGAGATTTTAATATACAGCGTTCTTTTAAATAACATAAAAATTAATTCTGTTGACTAAGGTACGGGCTTCTTAGTGGCCAAAGCCCTTACGTCATCTGTTCGTGAAATACAGGTCCTGAGTAGGCGTGCACTAAAGATGTACGGAAAAGAAAGGGAACGTTTTCTCTATGAATTAAATTTCCTTTTGAGCGCACTCTACTTGAAATCCAGTTTTCTCGAAGTTTAGTCCGCAAGGATTTAAATGCCGCTGTGCAAATATGAATATTTCTTCATCTCATGATAAAACATGTAATCTCGATTATTTAAATTGAATATCTCTACGAAATGCGTTGATCTCCTTCACTTCAATCATCTTCTGAAGCACGTTTACTCTGTCATTGTTATATTTTATCTTCATTCATATGACCAATTGATTCTTGTGTTATTTTAGGAATCTCTTTCAACTGCAAATGTTATAAGTTAATTGTATAGTGCCAAATTAGATAAGAAGATGATCAATAATAAATACGTAAGGATCAAAATGAAACGTTAAAAATTATACTTTAACATGACTTCAAATTTATATTAGCATTTCTTTGTATGCGGCTAAATAAGAATTTTTAAAACACTTAAATTGGTTAGTGTAGTCCAATGTCGAGTCCTTGAAGCCCTTCGACTCTCTGAGATAAAAAGGTACTTCCTGCTCTCACGTAGTGTGACTCATTCTCGATCTACCTTAACAATTTAAATGTTTGCGACTGCCAGGCGAATTAACATCTTATAGGTATAAAGTGCGGTATAAAACATCCAACAATCTCAATCTTCTTAATAAAAGACAAATAAACCTAACAAAACATTTCGATTGTTGGTAAAGTTGCAATAATATCGATAAATCGTTTTGAATTATAGACAGGCACCCATATTTCTCGTGAACCTGATGTCTTGTGATTTATGACACTTTCTTTGATGATTACAGTAAGGATGATAACGATTGGTAATCAGAAGGGGATGAGGATCTCCCCCCTCCCCCTAAGTGTATGAATAGTGATACGTGTGTTTTCCATTACTTCAGGTTATTGCTGTGGTGACGTCAGCAGTTGTATTGCAAGAAGGTGTAAGAAGTTCCGATTACGAGAATTGTAGCAAGAAAATGCGTCAACTGATTCTTGATTCGTGTGCCGAACCCAAGGGCAAAAGGAACGCATTTCTTGCAGATTTCAATTGGAATATACACCCCCCTCGCAAAGCAGCCCAACATACCGTGTCGCCTGCGCTGCTCGGTAGGTTCCTAATCTCGCCTATTAACGATATTTTACATGAATATTAAAAAGTCAGTTGTGGACCGTTTATGTTTATTAAGAAGTAGAAATCTGTAAAATAGCCTATAAAATGAGATATATTTTCCGTCCTTTTGTCGCCAATTTCTTACACTATTTTCGTTCAATATTGTGACAGTTATGATTCTCGTTTCTTCTCCTGACTATCACATTCACTTACAGGATAAACTTAAAAATTGATCACAAGATGAAAATATATGTTTTGCTGACATATTCTGGCTAACAGTGTAATCCCGAATTTCTAATCTTTGCTATAAAACTATTAAGTCCTTCTTCTGAATGGTTTTTCTGAGAAACGTGGAGAAAAACTTATTTTCTTCTTCAGTTAATTTTATTTTTAGTTAATTTTGGAACATTTTCAACGCTTTCAATTGACAATACCAACAGCCCACATAACTGCAATTTCTAAAAAAATTGTTGGGGCCTGCTAATTTAAATTTTGCGATAATTTAAACCAAAACAACTCAGTACCGTCGTGCACATAAGCAGGCTCTAAACCCCTAATTGTATATTGAAACATCACCTCCATCGCACTGTCCATTCGATACTGTACCATTATGAATATTTTATAAACACGACGTCTCTGAAATTGGCTGTACAACAAGTAACTGGTTTTCGTGATACTTTCTCTTTTATGTTTGAGCTCGAACCCAGGATCTTTCTAATACAAGGCGTACTAGGTAACGATTGATTGGTTGGTTGGTTGGTTGTTTGTAGGAAAAGTTCTGGGCGTACCACCTCACTGGATGGAGGGCGTTGTGTCTTTGGATGATTCCAAGCAGCCGCAGAGAAGGAATCTTCAAGCAGTACACAATCTGATAGTAGAATGTTGTGTGGATGGCTGTACGCCTTACCAGATCGTTGGCCTGTGCAACTGAATACACCTAACAACATACGAGAATACGTGAATCGTCTATTTGTTGCTTTAACCTGCATTAACACACACTTTACTAGTATAAGGTATTATGAATTCAGTCCGTACCTCAAAGAAAGCGACACTTTTCGTTATAAAATCATTTGGTTAACGCTGTTTAAGGAACTAATTCCTATCGATTTACATTAGAACATCCCTTTTTACACGACATGTTTCAGTTCTAAAAGAACCATCTTCAGGTGAATAAAATTATATAAACTTAAATATAATTTCTTAAACATCTGACTAAAAGTTGCATTTAAGAAATTATATTTAAGTTTATATAATTTTATACACCTGAAGATGGTTCTTTTAGAACTGAAACATGTCGTGTAAAAAGTGATGATCTAATGTAAATCGAACATTTCGATAGAGAACATCATTTTAAATATTTAAATGTTAATTTTAGTAATATTTTAATATTTAATAGGAATTTTATTGTGATTAGACTGACAAGATTTAAACAAATATATATTTATCAAAATATGACGCAACTTTATCATCTCATGAACTAATTCCTGTTTGACGAGAAATATACAAAATCCATAAAATAATACAAAATGCAGAACTACTTATTGTTAAAGCAGGTGGTATATGTAGGGACCACTGGGCTTCAGGGGGTTAAGAGTTCCGTATATAAAATAATACTGTGGAATGAATTAAAGAGACTGGTATTTAATATAAATACGCCTGTACTACGTATACAGTGTAAATAATGTAGCATGCATTATAATAAACATAATATTTATATATATTAAAGGAAGGAAAGTGTTACTAGTAATCATCTGCTTTGGATGATGCAAAAAAAGGCAGTGGATGATTAAGGAGCAGAATACACGTTAGTGTGTTCCTTACTTATTTAACGTTGTTTCATGTTGTTCTTTTCTTGGATTATTTAACCATGCTATCTCAGCTGCATTGGTTACATTGTGTCGAGTATGATTAAATCACAAGTTGTTGCTTCTGCTGTTTTGTTCCGTTTCAAATGTTCGATGTTTGTGATAGACGAGCTGAAGGATGTTGTTTCACTTATGCATTCAGACACCGTTTCTACGAAACGTTTTATGTTAGTAAACCTGTTGTTAAGACAATGTGATTATTTTAGCTGGCTGACGTGTAAAAACTAAAATATCTTATTTTTTCTGGGTTTCTATTAGCCCTGCTTTGTTTCTAGATGAACTTATCTGAGCTACGAAATCACTGTGTCAGTTTTCAATTGAAGCTCATTTCTCACTGGAAATAATGCAACTACAAAGGTTCTTTTATGTATGTCAGTCAAGCCTAGTTTTTAAGTGCAAGATCGTCGTGTGCAAGTCTTGTTAGATTCATAGAACCAAGTCCGTTCTCGGAACTAACCGAACCGACACTTCACGGTATAATTAGTCGATCTGCTCAGTCTTTTGGTCGCTTGGGTTATTCGGTGACTACGCTTTATAAATTGACTTACGGTTAAGAAGTGATTATTGCCTCCAACATCAGGGCGATTAAGTCTGACTTGAGTCGGACTGAAACCTATGATGTAAGCCAGTAGTTTCAACGACAGATTTTTGTTACAAATAATGTAGGTTTTCTATGTTTTAATAGATATTTTTTGTATTTTACTTTAAATAGCAACTGCTCCAGTTGGGAGCAGTAATTCAGAGTAGTACAGTATGCAGCTTCTCGATAGCGCTACGCTCAATGTATGGACCCGTAGTTTTGATCCAGTCGGTGTGGCAGTGTTCCATCAGACCACTCAAATAGGAGTAATATAAACTGTTTTCACAACACATCAGCGGCATAATAATAAAACATTATCACAGTGATGCGATTGTTGCAGATTTTAATATTATTGTTTTTCCGAATGACTTCTAGACCACTGCCCAGCGTCTCTAAGTTTTTAAGTACAAGGACAAGTTAAAACGCAAAACTTTTAAAAATGCCCGCGATCTTTTGAAGTTTTTGTGCATACGCTCTAACATGGGAGTGGCGATTTACGAAATTACTGGAACTTGAAATTTGTATCGGTTTTAAAATGTTATTCTGTTGAATCATAAAAAACGAAACTACTGTCCGAATGACCCCACTTTACGCAGGCTTTACCAGTCGCGTGCAATGCAGAACTGAATATTGTAAACGATTAAAGTATACATATTATGCATATACTATGTCAACAGACCAAGAAATCCTTCGAAATGCAACTGGTGTCTTATTTAATTGATATTATGGCAGCCTGGGATACTGGGAACGACCCGTTATTCAAGTGCCTGAGCACTGCGGGTCCCAACTTTTTGTTGGCCTGATCTATAGACATTCGGTAGGACTCCTTGGACGAGGGATCGGCCCGTCGCAAGGCCTCTACCTGTACACAGGACAGCACAACACAGAAAAACGATTATGGCAGCCACAGGATAAATAACATTTCTACAATTAAATTTCATTCACAGTTTATTTACGTCCAAATAATAAAGAACTTTGTGTAACCTCAAACCACACTAATACAATATGTACGAAATATTAAGATTGGGATTTTCCTTGTGCTAACATCTAGATGGAATAATAATTCTAAAAGTTTTAGTGTAAATTAATATAAAGTCGGAATAAATATCATATTTAACACTACAAGTGTTCCAAAAAAGATAAATACACAAATATGACGTATTAATGATTGTGTACATCTCTTTGGAATACTCTGTATTTGCTCAGTCCTACTTCTTTGCTTGTAGTCTCTAAACGTCACAGTAACACAGATTTTAAATACGGGACATCACGACACACTAGGCTGACATACGGTGAGTAGTGACTAGATCATTAAAGTGCTGATGATAAATTACAGGTGAGCGGGATGCCAAGTCCATTAAATATCGTATGGCTCCGCGTTACTTCGTGTCTTGTAATGCCATCTCTTCTTTTCTTATTCTTGGCGGAAGGATAACAGGATTTGCAAAGTAGGCTGGATTGATTGTGCCTATGACTGGCGCAATCTTATTCTCTAGAATCTCCGGGTCTTCAATGTCCCCCTGTAATGAAAGAAAAGGCAGTGTCTGAATTCTCTGAATGTCTTTGCCGATGGCACATTTTTTTCTCTTTTTTGTTGTAGATACGTAGTTACAATATCGAGGGCATTATGTCAGAATGGCGTATCAACAAACTGGCTGATTTACAAGAGACTAAATTATTGCACTTATTTTGTTTAACAAATATGTGTTATTAGTGGTCATGCTCCCAAATATAACTGCTTATATCTCTATGTAGATCAGCATCAGCATTACGCCCTCCTGGGATGACATACATTCCACTTTTCATGTTAATAGGCCTAATATATCCGATTATGCAAATGTGTTCAAACGCCCTTATAGCACGATTCCCTGGACATGGAATGAATATTATGGCAGCGACTTGATAAATGTGTTATTGAAAGAAACGGAGTGACTAATATTGACGATTGAAGTAACTTTTATTGAAAAGATATTTAAAGGTAATGTGAAGGTCAATAAATACGAGTATATTTAAACCTCGTATAAGATAATGCAGTGAAGGGTGATTAAAGAAGTTTGTTAAAGTAACAGAGCCGAACGTATTTAATATAGATGTCTTGTGCGTGATTTTATTCGGTGAATTTACGCATTTAATAGTACGACGAAGAAATACATCACTATTATCAGTAATAAAGACAAATGAGATGTGTGAAACAGCAAATAACGTATAATATTTGTGTACTTACCAATCAAATTGGTGTACACAACTTTGAGGGTGGTGTAATTTACACAATAAATGTCCTAATTCATTAGCATTTGCACAAAATGCTCGGAAATGCCACATGCCTGTAAGTACATCTCAATGGCCTTAGATGATAATTTTGCTCTTTATGGCAAACGTTAGTATCACGATTCTACACGAATGGAATGATTCTTAAAATAACTTTTTGTTTTTCCGTTCTCAAAGTTCCTACTCAGCTGCTAGGTTACATAAGGCGATGCTGAGTTTCAGAGACCAATGAGAAGTGGCGAATAGAAAGCCGATGATTTATCCTATTTCGCAGTATTTAATAAGAATAAAATATAATTGCAAATATTGTTCAGCTTGAAGCTTCAGACTTTAGTGTTTGATGGGAGGGCAATTATTTAACACTGCAATTCAAATCGCCTGGTAATCTACGCTGTACACTTTCTGACAAAGTAACAGCTGCATTTAAATATAATATTCTTTTTTTTTTGAGAATATATAAAAATACAATATGTGATTTCTGTGAGGTAAGAAAACGTAACTCTTGAACTATCTTGACCATCACGTAATTGTTCTTCAGCTGTACATGGAAGTCTTTGTTATTGTAGATCCCAAAGGATCTTGGGCCCCCGCCAGTAGATACCATAATACCAAATTTTGCAGATAGAAATTGGCCTAGCTTAGGTCGGGTTGAATTCTAAATATGTAAGATAATTAAGGCAAACAAATAACAGTTTTTATTACTTATAAATCCCACAGTCAAGGCGAGGATCAAACATGCATCACAGCCACAAAGTAATTAAGCAACCTCACGTAGCCACAAGCAAAGCACAGTGACAGCATGCATATTTTGTACAAAAACTGTCAGTCATTATTCTAACCAGTGGCATTCAAGGCTAATAATTCATACCTCGCTGTACGCAGGAGTTAAAAGGCAAGTAGCCTAAACTGCTCCCCATTAATTACGCTAGATATGACAAATGGACAGTCTTCTTCAGTGTATTATGAAGCCTGACTCATTTAACGAATTATACGATGTGCTACCCCAAATATTCCAGTTTTGATAATGACAAGTTTCAAATGCACGCCGTCTTGTGTTCTGCTGTTATTTTGTTTTAATTGAATAAAGCGGAAATGGTGGTCTTGTGGGAAAAGAGAGGATCCAAAAATGTGTTTTAATATTAAGTTTCGAAATTGTAAAAGGGGGCAATTGTGATTATTATCACTCATGTTGTAACCTTGGTAACAGTCACCTCCTTTTTAATCTTCCCGCAGTAGACAATGAGTTTGACGTGCCTGATATATAGTCCATCATTCTTGATGCCGATTTTGTGATATTGTAGATGTGTTTCTGTTAAAATAGAAATTTAGAAGGAGAATTTAGGATGTATTCGTTTATACATGGCGATACTCTGGCCACACTCGCATAAGAGGAATGCAATCAGGGGACAGCCGACCTCCCTAAAGAAAGTCGAAATCATGAAGTTACGAATTATTTTAAGGAAAAATTCCAAAGATGCGATAAAAAAAAAAAGTTATGCAAAAGAAAGAAAGAAAGTAAACGTATATACGTAGAAAGATGAATATCAATGGTGGAGAAACAAATAAACAAATCGCTAAATGAGCATGAAAGCAAATAAATAGTAAAGTATACAGTAATGGAATTGAAGCATAAATTAAAGAAAGCAAAATTCGTGATATAATAAGTATAATGATTTCGGCTTAATAATTCGGAAAGTATTCTCGGCTATGAAATTACAAGTAACAGACTAGAATAAACGAAGAAACTTTTTCTTTTTACTGGGTGTATCACATATAATTATATAATTTTTTAGTATTCTCATGCGTTCCTAATCCATCTAATAGGCGTGTATCCGTAGAATAACTGTAAACATGGGGAAATAGTCTTACAATAATTCTATAGGAATTCTTGGAGATTTATCTCATGTCTGCTCATTAGAATGTCGTGCACTTTACGCGCATGTATGACTGCAATTAAGAGCTATTTTGTTTCACGTAATCTGTGGGTAATATTCTTTAGTTCAGCGAAATAATTTACGAAATTATTAACAAGCCAGCGTGGAGTATGAGGAAAATTTATAGGCTTATTATATGCTGAATCTGCGAGGTACGTCTGGGAAATTTTGTAATTATATAGCATTACAGTGTGTATATTTAGGTGTTTCATAAGCGTGAGCTAAAAAATAACACTTAATGAGGACATGGCCTTGGTTTGAACTCTCGAACACCTTGTCCGATTTTGACGTAATGTTACATAACAATCAATATTATCTTATGTTAAACGGCATCTCGAGGCTTACCAATGCAAAATATTGCTTCTCTTTGAAGCGGCGTGACGTTAGGCATCGCGACGCTCAGCGTCGTTTTGTCAACTTGGTATTAAAATGCACCCCATGACTTGCAAATGCTAAATATTACGTCTGTTTGCGTCGTTGTGACGTTAGGCTCGCAACGCTAGACGTCGGTTTTCCAACTTGGTGTTAAAAGGCATCGCAAGGCTCACTACTGCTTGCAACGTCGTGACGTTAGGCGTCCCGATGCTCGGCGTTGGTTTGCCAACTTGGTGTTAAAAACATCCAAAGGGTCATCAGTGATAAATATTGCGTCTGCTTGTGTCGTTGTGACGTTAGGAATCGCGACGCTCGGCGTCGGTTAGTTAACTTGGCGTTAGAAGGCATCCCAAGGCTCTAATGCTAAATGTGGCGTATGTTTGCGACGTAGTAACGTTAGGCATCGGGTTTTGAGCGTCTTGAATGGCATGCCTGTGGTAAATACGGCAATTTTCTTTGGAGCAGCGACACCTGGTGTATGAATTTCAGGGTCGTGTTCGATGTCATTCCGAGTTTCACCAACACTAAATATGGTATTCTAGCGTCGCCGCAGTAAAAGGTGGCGCGACCCTTAGTATTCGTTTTCCATGTTCTCTGTGGCATACCTACTACCTTCATATCTCCCAAATATGCCGTGTTATATCTGCGTCAGTTTTACAGCGTTTTCTTCTATGACATCCTGAAGCACCGTTAACAACCGTCATAAGGAGTCCGGAGGCTTCTATTGGCTTCATTTGCTTTACGTAGGTAACGTCTCAACGCCTAGCGTCGCAGCAATGCTCGGCGTAGGTTGTTTAACACCGCTTCTAGTGGCATCCCGAGACTTATTTTAACTATATGGCACCTTTAGGTACCGACGCTCGGCGTCGATTTGTCACTATCGTTGCACATGGAGTTCCGAACCTTCCGTTGGCTTTATTTGTTTCTTTTTTTGTTTTTTGAGTTGGTGTCGGGACGCTCGGCTTCTGTTTTCCAGCTTCGTTTCAGATGTCTTTGGCGTCGTCGTGACTCTTTGAGTCGCTTTGCCAACATCGTGCCTTTTACCACCCCGAGACGTTTCTTTGCCGAGATTTGGAATTATAAGTCGTCGCATGCTCGAGATCGGTTTGTCTGTGTCGGAGTCTCAACGCGTATCGTCAGGCCTCAAGTCGTGGGCTCGTATATGTTATGTCTGTCTGCCCAAGGGTCGCCTATCGTTGAACATTAAAGATAAAATTATCCTAAACCACAGATCTTCACCGAGACTCGAACTCAGGAGAATTTTCCGGTTTTTGACTTTAGTTCTTGTAATCTCCTCTCTGAAACGAACAAATTTTGCCTTGGCGTCATTCCCCTGCCGTGCTTATTATCGGAGCTACATAAACAATCTTTACTGGGAATCGAACCCAGGATATTTTGGAGGGGGATTCTGGTCTTTGTTTCTGCAGTCTCCTCTCCAAAACATACGAATTTCGTTTGAATGCCATTCTTCTATCGTGTTTGAATTTTGAGCTACGAGAAATGTCCTCAGCGAGAATCTAACTTAGGATACGTTCCAGAATTTTGGCCCTCATATAATCTCGTTCTGGTCTCAAGAAATAAAACACGCAAAGTTTGGTACAAATCGGTATATTCGTTCTCGAGCTATAAGCAGACAAACACGTAGATCCACAATTTCTACATTGTGAGGTTGTTAGGCGAGCTTCGGTTTTAAAGGATTAATTGGGCCTAACAGAATAAGTTTTACGTGAAGGCGGTGACAGATTCAAGTCTCCGAAACATCGTATTAATAAAACTTAGGTCGGTGAATAATGTGCAACAAATTGTTACTTTATGAAACATGATTGTCATAAACTACACTTCCATCTGCATCACTATTAACTATTTATCTTTGCATGCAGTGCTAAGCAGGCAAGTGATCTATAATTAGGTGGAACATGCAGCAAAATAACCACCTTTCCACGCCGGCGTCTCCGCCGACAACGACATCTGTTATTTCCCCGCCGACCCTTTTTTTCGTGATGACTTCTGACCTTACTGACGAGGTCGTTCTTCTGTTCTCTGGTTATTGTGGTTGGTTGCCCCGCCGATCCTTCAGAATCAACTTGTGCGATGTGATTTATGGAATGGTCTTCAGTTTCTTGTAGATTATGAGGTCTGGAAGATGAAGCAGTTACATTGTTTAATCTGCAAGATTATTCGATGAAGGAACTAGTCATGTTGTACCAGTATAAAAGACTTCACCCATTTTCCCAGCACTTAAAAATGTAAGTAATAACATTTGTCTTCTAAATGACACAGTCTCGTGTTTCGGTATTCTGAAATTCTATGTAGCAAACTCCAGCTGTGATACGGAAGTGAAAGGAGAAGTGAATTCCAGGGTTCGGATACCACAGCGAATGTCATTACACAAAGTATGTGGGCCTGTGTTGTATATACAGTGTCTAGGTCGTAGTAGTTTTGAGGTTGGAGATAATTGCGAACTGGCACTCCGGACGGTGTCATCACTACTCATGTGAGAACGGCGTTAACACGACCTGAGCATTCTACCTGCGAAGTCGCTTGATGTAATCGGCTGTAATTGCTTGAAAGAGGCAGAAGACTCTGCAAAATGGAGGTTTAAAAGTTTAAGAAGATCAGAAGAGGAACGGAGAAGATGAAGTAGAAGAAAACAAAGACGATTATCAGAGATGAATTAATATTTTCAACATTTTAGACACATTTTTGTGAAACGTATCTTATCTGTAGTTATTGACACTTCATGGAGATGTTAATCATATTATGATGGATACAGGAGAAAACAGATTATATATTCGTAAAAATTTCTGTTACTTTTCGGGATGGTTGAAGAACTATTAGACACTTTATGAAAATTTGTGCTGTTTTCTAGGACGTAACATTATATCAATAATATTTTACAAAGAGCTGAAATTTTGCATCACTTGAAACGGACCTTTTATTATGCCTCTGCTAATACCTTTTAAGTACGTAGACTGCTTTCATTTATGTACGTCACCTTAACGATAAATTAGAAATTAAAATTTACTATTCTCAGTTTTAGTACCCAAATCTGTGAAAGTAATAGAAATGAAAAGTAAACTATTATTTACGTGAATTTGTAGTCTAATTTTGGCGACTGTGCATCGGCATATTGCATAGATTTCCTTTTATACAAGGCAGTGCGTTGAGATAAATGTGTGAAAATTGAGTTTCTTTGGTAAGTTACCTGTCGGGAGTTGAGAGTGGCGGGTTGCAGTACTGTTCTAGGGTGTCCCACGAACAACCAGTCTTACAGCACTCGTCAGCTACTCCTCTCTTCGACCGTGTCGTCGAGGAGACTCCGCCCTCGAAGGGCGACACTTCTGTGACAAATGGGAGTTCATGAGAACGACATTTGTGATGACGGTGGTATAAGAGTTTCTGTAACCTACTATGTTATAACTATCCTTCCTCACTACTTTTACCTTCTCTGTTCTTGCAGAAAGATATAGTTATATCCCGAACTAGAGTCAGTGGGGAACAAGGATCACCTCAGGGTTGACGTGGTAATTTTTATGTATATCAATAAATACAGGAACAACAAATTTAGGAATACCGAATAACTTTACTTTTGAAATTAAAGAAAATCTTATACACTATTTCCCTAACTGGTACAAAAGTTTGGTTTACTGGCTGAAAGCCCGCTGTCGACTATGTCAACTCGAGTAATGCCATGTGTTTTGACCTGCGTACCAGATCCCTTGCTGGCGAGGGAACCTCCACATATGGCTTGCTAGCGGGGCGGGCCCTTCACCCATGATCTGGCCAGTTCAAATTTCAAGTCAAACAGTTACAGGGGTTCTGGACTGGTATAATGTTCTGTGCAAAATAAAATTATAACAGTTGCTTTATTTCTAAGTCAACTGAGTGTTACTTGCACAAAAGGAAAAAAACTTATAGTCATTAGGTTGTGTACGTTTATCGGCATATTTAATTTCCGAGGCTATTTAACAGATTTAGATTAAATTTTGTATTGGGGTCTGCACTAAAATAGCATTTCCTTAACTCGTCTGTCAGCCGAACAGTTTATAGGTCACGAAGGAAGTGGAAGAATACAGCCAGAAGCCTATTCCAATTTAAGGTTTCTCCAGAGTTTTCCTAGAGTAAATGAAGAGAATTTATACTTCATTCAGGAAATCTAGCATTTAATTTATTAAAACTGTTGAAGTTGTGCGTCTACTAGATACAAATACGGTATAAGTGTTAAGGCGCCATTTGTGCAACACTCACCATAGTACATACTGTGTCTGAAGGGGTCGTTGTAACCTTGAATTGAGCAGATTTCTGCCAGTTTATTCGCGAGTTCGCTGCCGCAAAGCTGCAGTCGTCCTAGCGGCGAGGCTGATACGGTCATCGTGAGCAGAAATATTCTTACCACAGACAGCAGTGGCATATTGACAACACCTGCAAATAAGGGTTACATCTTATCTGTAGACGTTTAAATAAAATACTTTTTCATGATGTTGATCCCTTTGATTCCATAATCCTTCGTACGTAATTGGGCATATCCACATCAAGACAAGGTTTTGCCTAATGAAAGATGGCCTATACGGGATGATGAAAGAACATTACACGATTATAAACCATCTGACGCCTACGCTGAAGACTTAAACGTGAGACATTTCGGGAAACAGTGGGATTTTACGAAGAGTTTTCAGATTAATTTCAACCAGAATTAAAAACGTACGTTTACGAGAATACCCGCTTTGGCATATTTCCCTTTTGTAACCGTTTGAGACATGAAGACTTTCATCATCGTCAGTATTCAAGGATGTTTAAACACTTCATAAATCGTTAAATAAACTAATTAATATTATATCATTACTAGATGCCCATAATAAATAATGCCTCATCCCTTATACTAGCGACCTAGCGACACTACATTGACCTACTGTAAATTAAATAGAACACACATAATAATATACATGTCCTGATGACGAATAACAAAATCAATTCTTGAATTGAAAATGTACTGTTTCAGTAGATATGCAATTATTTTATGCAGACAGGACTAATACAAAAAAGAAAGTAGGAACACTACATTTTCTTTTTAGTTTTTACTCACTTTTACGTTACGTCAAAATCTGTGGTACGAGGTTTTCAGTTACTTTAGAAGGTCATCCAAGAAACCGTATTTGGTAATACAACATAGGTCTAATTGAAAGGAAGGCTGCTTACTTTTCCACGATTACACTATTGTAGTGACTTTGAACTTACCTTCAGTCTTGATTTTAGAAACTCTTCTTCTGAAATGCTTTCTTACTATCTGTATGCTTCATTAAACAGTGACTATGCTTCACATTTTATATACTGACGCTGCTTTTGACCAAAATTTCACACTGACTCCCAGACAGTGGTGTGAAAGACACTTCTGTATTATCCCCACACACGTCGTACACCACTAGACTGGTAATATTGAACCACATTAAAGGCCGGCTAACAATATGTTGTTCTTGTCTTGGGATCTCCAACTTCTCTGAAGTAAATACGAAGCGGATTATCTTTGGACACTGCCAAAGGCGTTCTCAAATGATAAAATAGGGAAGACCTGTTTATATATTAAAGTTAGTGGAGCCTTAATGAGTCATGTTCTTGATATATGAGAAGTCGTTGATCGAAATAGCCTAAGAATGTGTCAGCTATTATTAAGGTTCCATTATTCGGTTAAAACAGCTACAGACGTTATAGAAATCTTAATGGTTTGCCATGGGATCCTGATAAAGAGCTTGCATTATATGAGCAGGTGCTCCAATATCGGGGAGGAAATTTTAATTCTTCAAAGTGTAATATGACCCCGTTTCAGGTTAGCGGCATCATATTTTTATTATAATAAAAGGTGTGTAGGGACGTGGAGCCTTTGTTGGTGTAAATTTCTCTCGCAGTCTGCCCTTCATGGAGACTTACTTACCACTGATCGTATTCGATTTTTATGTTCATTAGCGCAGTAATGGAAATGCCGATTAAAATTAATTGAAAGTGAAAATGTGATGACGATGTTCTTCTGCGTTGTGACGTCATATGGACGAGTAGAAAGATATAAATGTTTCGGGTAAACATACTGTCTTCATCGTCAGGACATCGCCCCTTAAGACTGAGTCAATATATTTCTCCGAAACGTCGGTATTTACCTACATTTATCAGCAACTGTTTGATGCAACAAAATAAGAAAACTGGAGACGTCATTCATTACTTACGTTTCTCAGCTGCACCCAAAATGCATGTTAAAGATTTCCGTGTTATATTTATCTGTTTATGTGCATACAATCTAAACATGACCGTGTATATAGAACAGTTTTATATTCTTATATATGTTGATAATTTATTAATAGAAACAGAATGAATAACAACCCATGAAATAATTTGTACGATTACTAATAATCTAGATAAAATTTTGTAGTAAAGAAAAGTATGTAATTAGTGTGTGTGTTACTTAATAGACAGTAAAACATGTTTAAAACTTAACCTGAATCGAAGAAAAATGTATCGCAAAGGCTATTTTAAAAAAGTAAAATTACCACTAATAAATATAAACTGTTTAACGTGTGTATGAAAAAACAAGAATTAGATACAAAATTTTTAGTTATTAAGTAGTGTTTGAAGTAATCACGGTCTTTGAATACGAAGATGGCTGTCTTCTGTTTTGTAGTTAGTTACTGTTTTAGTTTCAAACAATTGTTTCAGTGTCATGCTTCCTAAAGTTTATCTGAGAAAGAAGATTCCTTCCACAAAAGGTAAAAGTTACGTTTAGCCATCGACATAATTTATGTGCAATACTTGAGTGCCAAGAATGAGAGGGAAAGAAACAAACGAAAGAAGAAGATATAAGGAAAATAGAAGAAGAGTTGGGAAAAGAGAAAATTAAAGAATACATCAGAAAAACTGAAAAATGTGTACTGCTCAGTAACAGTGCAGTGTACATATATAGCATAAATTTAAGGCCTGCATTCCGGATTATAAATGCATGGTGCAGGCACTGTGGGATTCTTCGGTCTAGGTGTAGGCTGAAAGGAATCCTGTCTGGAAGGAAGGAAGATGTGGTGGAGAGACATGCAGCACGAATGGG
>NW_019059654.1:238592-256150 GCF_000696155.1 Zootermopsis nevadensis | reverse complement strand
GCAAAGATTGGAGGATAATATTAAAATTCTACCGAGTTATATTGCATTGACAGAACTGCTGTAAAAATTTTAATTTGATATATGAAAAATATCTACTCCAGCACAGAATTTTTGCAATTTCATTCCATACACATTGTTATAATTAATAGCTCGAATTAATTTTGAAAACAATAAAACCAAATGGTTTTAGCACAGCCATGAATACTCATCGCCCAGATGAAATAAGTAGCAAGGACCTCTGAAACGTCGGTAATCTTCTACTAGTCTATATGGCGTTACAACGCCAAAGACAGCTTTCTAAGCACTCTCATTCATGAGAACCTCAAATCCTTCCTACATGCGTACTTGATCCTCTACGTGTATCCTCTGTAGAGACTTGTATTGATGCATTCCGGTGTCTGTGTTTTACATTCAGTATTTTTTTACACTGCCCACAGCACAATTTTATAACATTTGTTGATGTTACGTTATTTAATTAAGAGGAATGTGTGTCAACAGAATTTTTCATCTTCTGGCTGTATTTTTCATACCGGTAACAAAATGTATCATCTAATTACTAAAGTAAACTTTTTGTGCAATTTTGTTATTTACGTTGACAGATTTCAGTATCCAGTGTAGAGCCAGATGATGAGAGTTGAAGTACAAATATATTGTTAATTAAATACAACCTTAATCAATGTCATAAATAAACGATGTAAAGAAATGCGTTCATTTGAAAAATGAAACATGGAATCGTAAATGTTGAACATTTAATTTTCAAGGAATTTTTTATATTAAACTGACAGAGAGGAATAATTTAAACGTGATACTTCCTGAGTCTGATAACCTGTTGGGTTGGTTAATTTGCAATATCATTACGTTAAGGTCTTGTGTCCGGAGACATCCAGCCATACCTGGAGGGTTATGTTGTCGTCCTCTAGTCGAACCGGATGATTCGTTGTACGTGATGCAAGTAGCAGAACTTCCACTGCCGTGGCGATCCTGTCTCCTGCCGAAGAAGTTGAGGAATGGTGCACGCGGGGTGTTTCTAGACGCTGAGGATGCGGAGTGTTGTTCTTGAATGATGCGGATGATTGACCTGTGCTACTCGCATTGGATCACGGGACTTAGTAAACTGAAAAGAGTAAGAAGAAATACGATGACGTTGTAGTATAACTATATATTATATTACTCCCGATATCACAAGACGCGCGTTCACCCATCACTAAGTGAAGATAAGGCTGTATGATGTTCTGCAACACCGGCAGCCATACCAAGGTTGCAAAAAGTGTGGATTTTATTCCTCTCTGCAGGGTTATCAGCCGGTGACGACGGACGGTGTTACAGTCATATTTCTTCGAGAATTAGTTTGAGTTTCGTGCTATTACTTTACTTGTTGTATCCGAGTTTGTACAATAAATTAGTTTCCCAGTGGCAGTCGGTCTGTTCAGTAAGCTGTCCATTTTATTGGTGAAGACTACACATACACTGAGGGATAAATCTGCAGAACGTCTGAACGTCACCCCACACGGAAGCGTTCAAGATACGTAACATTTAATAAATTGTCCATTAATAGCGTCAGGATCTAATTGTTAGCAGTATTGATTTGCAACACAAAATTAGGAGATACGAAAACATTTTTTAAACCCAGTTTGCGGCAAGAGATATTTGAAATTGGTATGAAAGACTTCTTTTTGTCTTTGAATTATAAAATATGAGATTACACTACACATTTAACACATTGTAAGTTTTAAACACGTTATTTCTTAAGTCTAATTATTAGTCAAAACCATTTTTAAAAGCGGCTGACTTCTTACTGGCAGTGGTTTGTAATCAGTAGGTTGAAGAAGAAAGGTTTTTTTAATTGTACATTTCCTACCAAGAATTGTACCATTTCACGTTCTGAAAACACACAACGATCTATAAGTATACTTTTAACGATATTTTTAGAAGAAACATATTCCAAATAAGTTTGTTTGAGTAATGGAAGCAAATATCAACCTACATCAAAATTTTCGAGTAGAGAATCTTTAGATTTTCGCCTTTTAAAGTACGGTTTACTGTATCCAACTATTTCCATGAATCTGTGGTCTTTTGAGGAGCTGATAGTCGCTCAGCTAGAAATTCGGCGCCTTTTATGGAACATAAATATTTATTGACGTTCACCTCTTCGAATTCCAACCTGATGACCGCAAGAAACTTTGTGTGGTAGCAGATCAAAGCTTTGAAGCTGTGAACAGTGCAAACCTTCGAAAATTATGTACCTTTGTAAATATTTTTTACTTCTTAAATATAAGACGCAAAGTAATAATAGTATGAAAATTATCTTTCATAGACCTATTTGTAGTATAATTCATGACACTTTGGAGTTTGACCTGGCAAGAATTTTACACATGGAAAAATGCCGGATTAACAATTATGCGAAGCATTTAGCTTACATTACAGATTTTACATTTCATAATCTGCACCGCCTGAAGCTTTGTAGGCTGTGAGTGTCAGTCGTTAAGTCATTAAGTCTTTTCAAGGTATTTCATCTAAAGCATGCAAGTTTCTATGAATGTATTGATTATCCAATTGAAGGATTATGGTAACCTTATAAAATACTATAATTGGAGTTAAAATCATATTATAATCCACGCAAACGCAAATTAAACTGGCCGATACTGGAAAGAAAGGTCTAGCTAGCATTGGTTATGCTACATAAAAATATATTATTTACTTACTTTCATGCTACTTGAATTTATATTTATTGTATTTAAATAGTATAATCAAAGACAGTCGGATCACCTCACTGACGAAATGACAGTAATATTGTTTGTTTATTAATCCAGTTTAATTGTATTGAATTGCAACCATAAACAAATGTTTCGTATGAGTTGCGTGAATTTTCGATCATTCTGTATTTCCATGTTGATGTCCCAGATTATTTCCAGTGTAACATTTATATACTGTGTAAACCTGGTGTTACAAATATTGCATAAACCAACCACTTGCACAAGCAAAATAGTGATAAAAGTGGTTTGATTTACACATTTTGTAACCTACTACTGCTCGGTTTTTAAGATTGATGTCACAAACTTTTAGAGAACCACGAAATTGTTTATTATTCAGCTGTTGATTCTTGCTAATAATCTGGTTATCTTGCTACGTATATTCCGTCCACTCTTGTCATAAACTGGAGTGAAGAGTATAGAACTACATTCTATTGGAATAATCAAATACAAGGTGAGCTTAGTTTCCTTTACTGTCTACAGACTATCTTCTTTCTTAATAGTTTGAACATATAAAAATGTGCTTAAAATTATTCGTTGTCAAGACTTTTTCCATCGTCTGTTCTTTAAAATCACGACGTTTTGGAGGCTGGTTCTGTCTCCGTCTTCAGGTGAGAGGTACCTACTCTGTTGGGTCCCTTAGATATAGCTAGTCACTGTCACTGAATAATTTAAAGTGTAAACTACCGTCGTCAAAACCCTTTAGAATTGAATATAAAAATGTAATTTGTACGAAAGTAATCGATTCACATATTTGATTATGCAGACAGTATAGATAGTGGCAAGACGGCTTAAACGCATGCCCAAGTCAGCAGCTCACGTATGCGACAAATTGAAACCATAATGGCTTGTAGATAAGGTGCAATCATTTGATCCAGTTTCGCCTCGCAAGACAAGTTAAGTTATTCAGTTGCTACAGTTCAACACTCTCATAAAAACTCACATGCAGAAGAGATCAAGTTGTTAAGAATCTTGCTTCGTACTTTAGGGGGTGCCGGGGTTTGATTCTTGGCTCGAAAGCCAGTTATCTTACCAGTAAATTAAGCCGTGTAACCTGTTAAAATTACTGAAATTACTAATTTATTTAGACAATTAGTAAGATTCCTAGGATGGGTGATCAGACCATCGCAAGGCCTCTACGTACACAGGGCGGTGTAGCGGAGTATTTGGAACGGGATTCGAACCCCGGATGAAAATTGTAAAATACGGGTGTTACAGCAGTACTTCCCACAACGCAGAGGTGTTGAAGGTAGTTTACATTTGTTTTATGATGTGAACATTAATTTTATGAATGAGTTTTGTATGGTGGCAACTATACGCGCATTATAAATTATTCTATTTGACCCGTAACGACTGAAATAAATAGTCAATAACATTTGCAGTTAATCGCCAGTGGGATTGAAAATATAGCCTATTTAATCTGTATACATAGCGATAATAGCTTTACGTAATATTTAGTAGGATTTAATGGCCAGATACATTTTTCAATTACTGTTGACACATTTTTAATTACTCTATGTTTTAACCAATATGGTTGAAAAACAGAAACGAATGAAGAAAGTTTCGACATTAACCATTTGAATACGAAGCTAACCTAAATAATATTTAAGAAATTTGTCCATACATCAAATAAAACACAACACTTTATCATTACAAAGGTCAGATGGTTATTGTCACTAAGGAACTAATCGCTCTTTAAAGTGAGAATCGTATGAAACATAAATTCAAAGTGCATCGTTGCTTACTGCTAAAGCAGGAGGTCTTAAAAGGATTAAATCAAGGAGAATGAAATGGACTGCTCGAATTTTAGGAAAACAAAGCGTTTAGCCTTAACATTTTAGAGGGTTAGTCACTTGAAAACGAGGGTCTTTATAAGAGAATATCAGTGCAACTTTGGTTTCTGTGACTTCTTAGTCTCTAAATTAAAAGAGATCAGAAGTTCTGCGTCTTCGTTCAGCTGAAACACGCACGAGATTCATAGATACTAGGGTTATTATAATTCGTCGTCTGGGATTAAAATAGGATTATAACATACCCTTGAAAACTGTCTCTTTATCTTTCGTCTGAAACAGTCATTCTCTTATCATTTTGCATGTGAAAAATATAGCACAAGCATTCGAAAGTCCAAGTGCTTAGACAGGCTCTTATATCATATAGTAATCGGGGGGGGGGTGTTTGTCGTAACCCCATGGTGTGGGGTCATTCGTTCTGACGAGGGAATTGGAAAAAAGACTTTCTACACGTGGATGTGTCTTGGCCGTATTTTGCAAACTGTGAGATTCTGGGAGGAACGAATACCAGCCATGCAACGGACGTGATTTCTGAAAATGAAGCGGTTACGTAGTTCTTATAAGGGTGTTGCTTTTCGTAATAATGTGTAGTCCGTCCGTCTAGTTCTCAGTGACTTACCAGTACTCTCCGTCAACAGAGCTTTGTGGAATTTTATACTCTAACTCCATAGAAAAGGGTCCTTCTCGAAGCTAACATTTGCTTAAATGTTCAGAAATTATCCGCCCTTTATAAAGTGCTCATTGACATGTTCACAAAGACCCCCCCTCCCCCACTGACCCCAGTCCCAGGCCAAATTAATTATCTCCACAGCCCCTCCCCTATTCTTTTTTCAGATACATTTTAATATTATTTGTCTACCTATGCTTATGTCTCACAAGTGGTCTCTTTCCTCAGGTTTTATGACGAAAACTTACTTTTTTGATCCAGTGGTCCTCCATATAATGGAGCACAGTAGAATCAATAAGATAAAATGCATTGTTAGCCAGCTGAAGCCAGGAGATCTAGTTGAGGTTTATGCTCGTCTCGAGCTTAATAAAGCTGGCAACACCTGGCTGGCTGCATGTGACTAATGACGAATTTTATCTCATCGGTTCTGGAGTGTTTCGGTGTACGGAGGACCACTGGATCGCGGAATTATGACAGGAGACAATTTTTCGTTTTTCAAAGTGTTAGCCGGACTAACACTGTTAGCACGAACACTCCCCTCCTAATTAAAACGTTGTTTGTAGTTATCCGAAAGGATAATTTCATTACACTTCCATTGTCACGCATTTGCTGAGAAAATTCTTCATAACAATGTAAATTTGGTATCGATGTCATCGGGTCTTTGTCAAATGCTATAATGCTTACAAAGATTACTTGGTACAAAACAGAAAGGAATGCTTGGTTAGCAGTCGTACTGGTGGCTTACATGTGACACCATCATGTACAATTGCCAGACCCATTAATAACAGTGTAAACAGTGTCTCCGTTAACCTCGAAACTAGCTGAGGTTGTCAGTATATTTGAAGATATCACATGGCTAAGATCTTGGGCTATGAGCCGTGTCAGTTGATTAAAACTCGACGTTTCAGGGACCATCTTTGTCCCCATCATCAGTATAGTGACCACATCACTGTCCTTTCAGGATTGAGATGGGCTGATAACCCGAGAAGATGTTATTAATGTTTGTCGCCGTGAAAGCTTCGGATCCCAAGACACATGGTGTTAAGTCTTTACGTGCATTTAAATTCATTGGCTTACTGCCTTGTTTAGTAAGGAATTCAAGTCTTGTGGTAGGCCTATTATGTATGTTTTGTTTCTAATAGATTTCAAAACCAATGACTGAATTTCATGAAATGTACAATACCTGGAAGACGTCAAACCTTTGTACCTTCCTGGCAGTTTTTCTCAGAGTCCTCACGTCGGTGATACGATCGCTGAATGGTACGATGGCAAACACGCTTCCTTATTGTTGTCGGTATACGACACAATCTTTCTGCTCTCTTTACTGTACGAATCTAATTTTTCTGTCTGTAGTTAACTTGATAGCTTTAGGTCATAAGTTACTGACACGCTTCGTTAATACGGCTTACTGCGCGTGTTGTATTGCTTATGTTCAGAGGAAGATAAAGTATATTTATATCAAATACAACAACGAGCGCTTATTAGCCTATGGATATGAGAATTGATAAACTTATACTAAATCATTTCATACTGAAGTCAGAATATTTCAGACGATGGTGCTTTATAATCTGTAAAATTGTTCTCCTGAACTTTGTCTACTTCTAAATTATAAAGTAATAAAATCACAACATTTTGGAAGCTGTATTCTCCTTCCATCTTCATTCAAAGAAGGGAACAGGACAGAAACCCTATCTGTTGGGCCTTCTGGTTAAGCTGGCCTCAGACCTAGGTCTTAGGCTAACTGTGATCGATATTTAATTAAACACAAAATGAGATGTGCATTTCGATATCTCTACTATAATTCACTTTACGGCATTTTATTTGGAATCATATATGCAGCAAATCAACAACAAGGCTGGTGAGATATGCGATGTAGAATAGAACGCACTTGGAAGACTTGAATTTGTTCATTTGAGTTGAACAATCAGGACTATCTTTACGGAATAAGACCAAGTAAACTCTGTAAGAACGTCATATCTTTCCAGATGCTCGAGTATACCACAAATGTGAAGGATAACTCTTTTTATTTTTAATAGATTAGTTTAGTTTTAGTAAAAATTCTTTTAAGATAACGATGAGGGAGACTAGGTCACGGGTCACACGCAAATTATTACAACAATTTGTCCTCGAAGTGAGTAGCCACATTCAGGCGGCTGGATGAAGATGGGTATGTCAGTGAAATATGATTGATTGGCATCTTATATGTCAGGTTACAATCGGGTATTTATTCCAAAGGGTGACTGAGACAGTGAGTACCTCTAAAGCGTCGTTCAATTTCTAACAGACTACACGTCTCAACGTCGCAAGGACAGAAATCTTCAACACATCGTTTATTCTCTTAATGGGGCCCACATATGAAGTCAAATTTACGAGTGTGGGAATAAGTGGGGTAGTTTTTATTCGTCCAGATAACACGTTTGCTCTATACTATATATGCCAGTTTGCATGCACTGCGAGGGGAAATATTTCTGCTTGTTAAGTTCATGTGATGAAAGTCTGTAAAGGAATGTTTGCTTTTCGTGCCGCGTACTTTAACATTCGTTAGCTCTTCATCTTGATCAGAGTGTGCGTCTAGATGTTTCGTATAATTCCCAGAATAATAAGATATTATTTCCGTGGCCAGAATTTACCAGTTGATCTTTGTGATACACGCGGGTTATGTTTTCTTTGAGGCAGGAACTGAAATTTTAAGTATTATTTAGGTGAACTTTGATAGTGTGAGAGTTAATGTTTATTAATCTTCACCGTGACTCTGAAAGGAGGCAAAGGGTTTCCTTCAAAATACATGCAACATTTATACGTTACACACTATTAAGGGCTTATGCTCAGCGTGTCATAAATTATTGTTAAACCCCATTCATAGTTTGCCTGTAAAATTTTCTAGTGAGTTGATGGCCGGAAATAACCGACACTTTGAATTGTATCTGAGGCTGCTACATTTTTTCCAGTCATATCACAAAATTCTAAGACAGTGCACTGAAACAGCCCAAGACGGATTATTTATACATATTTACATTACGCTATTCGAAAGATCTTCTGTTCGACGTTGTACAATTCATAATATATAATTAAATAAGCTAATAAACAAGCAATACTGAATGTTTCTGTGGTGTATTACTTAAAAGGAATATTCAATTCACTCTGAACACAGAGGTTGCGGGAGCAGTTCTTTCAGATTCGTATGATATTTTTAATTCATGCTACAATAAAACTTATTACAGCTTTTATTAAGTATGACTTAATGACTTAATAGCATTATTCTCCACGCAGATTAACGTCATTTCTCACTGCAAGGACCCCGGCTAAAGCTTAAACCAGATAATGTGGAATTTGTGGCTGAAATAATGATAATGGGCTAGTTTTTCTTCTAGATTATCGAAAACAGTTGCTAATGGCCGTCTTCCAGTTTACTCCCTGTTAAGTGCATAGAAATTCATAAAGTCTATATACGATCATGAGGATTCAACTCTGCAGGAAGAACGTCCTTGGTTCTTCACGGTCGCTCCCTTTAGCGTGAAACGGCTTCATGTGTATGAAACGTTGTCACCTCAGTCTGCAAGGAAGTTGGCGTTTTAGGTCAATTGACGCAGCATGGATAACAGAACAAATTAGGAATTGTACGCAAAGCGGAAAGCTTTTCGCGCGTTCGGCAGGTCTGGCCTTTGCATTTGCGAATGACACCAGTGACGTCAGGTCTCTGTATTTGGGATTCATTGACCTCTACGTGAGCTGTGTGTCTGGGGCCTGTCTAACTGGGATGACGTCATAAGGTGATTCTTCAAGCAGCTGAGACGTTGGCTGTGACAACGACCTTGGACCTAAAACAAATGACCTTGAGCTCGGAACTGGTGACAGTAGACGTGGAAACAGTGACATTTGACATGTGACAAATGACGTTGCACGAAAGACCCGTGACTTCGGCACAAGGAGTAAGTTCATTCATCATAAACTTATGATCATTTTTGTGTACGTTACCGTTCGTTATTGCTTTCTGATGTTAACTCAAAAGTGGCGACAAATTTTCATGAAAATCCATTCAGTGGTTCTCAGGTTGTTGCATGCTGACAGGCACTCATGGCAAAGCTAATAGGCATATTTTTAAACTCACAGTTGCGAACGTGGCTAACAAGAATTTTCTCCAATAAAAACATGTTGCAGCTACGACAAAAACGTTATCACCATCATGAATCAATAGCATAATGGAGAGATCGAAAGTGTTGCTTGTAGGAATATTTCATCTCCGAGACTGCTAAACGGATTTCGAAAGAAAAATGAAATGCCAGAATTGGGAGTTCGCACTAAAAGCTCTAGAGCGAATTCAGGATCAAAGAACTTTTCTGATCGCACCGCATATCATTCAAGAAAACAGAGACCGCAACATAAAAATAACACTCGTTGATGTTAAGTTGTAGATTCTGAGAAGTTAATCATAAATTCAATATATATTAATTAAACTATGTTCAGTTAATTGGAACCAGTGTTTATTTATAAGCATTTCTGCGACTTGGCGCTGCTGTTTGACGTCACCTGTCTGCTTCTCTACATGCACTGTTCAGTGCTTCAAAGTCATTTCATAATAAACTTTGTTGTTGGCATGTTTACAATTTTTATAATTTATTTTTGGTAAAAAATCTTTGCCGCTGCTATGTTACGCATTCAAGAGATAAATGTGTTATTGAGATTGCTTTTAGAAATAATTAGGTTGTTATGAAATATGTCATGAAGCTAAACTTAAATTGTGTACCTCATGATAGAGGTCGTTTCGGAAGGGACGGCCTCAGAAATGCACCACAAATTTAAGGTAACTAAAGCTTTTCGACTAGTTATTTAATTTATCTCTCTTTACGGCGGATCCACCTCAGATTAAGAACTGTACTTAATGAATTTCCCACAAAGAAGCGAAATATCTCAAAATAATAAAGATGGCTGTCTTCTTAGTCGAAGCGCCATGTAGTACCAGACTACACGGCGCTAAAACCCAGCGCATTGCTGGAAATGGTAAACAGAGCTTTCTGTCGTGGCGGGAGCCTCGACCATTCAAACTAGGGTCTGTTTTTAGCCCAGCTTTCCGATTGTATGACATGTTCAATGTGAAGTTGCCTGAGTTCAGTCGAATTTCAACTCCTTCCTTCACGAGGCGGTCCATATAACCCGTTGTCTTGCCCATCACTGCGGTACTGGGGGTGAAGGTGGTTCGCCAAACTTTGGTGTTTCTCCATCCAACAACCTGGCACAAGGATGCTGTTAGTTGCTCAGACTACATAGAGTCGAAAAATGTGACTGATAATAAATTGGAAAGGATGTGGAAGGAAGCGGTCACAGTCAACTACAAATCTCAGACAGTATATCCGTGCCGAGATTAACGAAATGGAACCTCCCAAGTACAAAGCAAGAGCAATTACCACTCGAAAGTTCTACGATAATGACAGATTTGTCTTAGTATCCCCCTGATTAATCAGGGAAATTCTATTACGAAGAAATTAATGTTACATGCAATATTTCGACATCTGTATCTTTTAAATACATATTTGTTGTGTTTATGGGACTTCGGCATTTGAACTCGAATCACAACTAGGCTTACTTCAAACGACGTCCGTTGTTTGTTTCAACATTATCTCTCAATTTTTAATCGCAAAACACTTTCTTGTATTCTGAAACTGACTTTGATGAGACCTTATTGCAATTTATGGTAGTTAGCGACCGGCATTCTCCGTCCTTGAATATCGTAAACAAACTCTGTAAACAAACAAAGGCAGAAGAAACCCGCCTTCAAACTCTGCAACTTGTTATCACTGAGACTAAGTAGGGACTGAATGACTTACTACGTTGTCTTTCCTTCTATTTTATTACTTTATTTAACGGCGCTGTATCTACTGCAGGGAACGTTGTGTAATATATAGGACGATAGAATTATAAATAATGGAATCGGGAAGTTATAAAACGAAGCAGCTGTGGCCTACTTTAAGGCACTACCCTAGAATTATTTGCCAGAAGGTGAAGAAATCCATGACGTGTATGACGACAGATTGCAGTTCTAAGAGAAGCTTACTTGTGGTTTGTGTATAAGAATGTGATCTCCTCACCAGAACAAACAATTCTGGTCTTGCCGCCATTTTCTTATCGTGCTTAATTTCCGAGCTACAGAAACCACCTCACCAGAGCTCGAACTCAGGACAGGTTTCGGGAGTTTTTGCCTTTCTAAAACCTCCTCCTCCTTTCAGGACATAATCATGCCAAGTTCGGGGCAGATTGGTTTATCCCTTCTCCAGGCATAAGGGAACATACATACACACGCATACCCACAATTTCAATTTTATGTAGGCCAGAAGGAGGAATTTTACGCAGAAGTAGTTTGTGATTAACACCGTTTAGATGTGTGAATAATGCTTATTTTCAGATTTTGTTTCACGACTTCTTAAGCGGCATGGAGTTCAAAGAAAGACGCCCCAGTCCCTGAAATGAAATAGATTTGTCGTCTTCAGGGGTCAACACTTGGTCGATTTTCTGACTCTGGTTTTGCTATGAAGAGTGCGAGCTAATTAACTGTAGTGAGAATAAATGTGGCTTGTATATATATTGAAAGATATATTTTTTACGTATCTGAGTGAAACTGTTTTACGACAGTGAATATATATGAAGCACCATTTTCTACACGAACTTCCTAAGTCGCTTGTTGGCTGGGCAATATTCTGCGTACTCTTCCCACGTGCATCCGGCTGTATTCAGACAGCACTCGTCTGTGATCGAAGCCCCTGAACCACGACGTCGCTGCTGACGTCTGCGGTCCCTCAGGAAGACGCGGGCTTCCACCACACTGAGGAACGGATATCCTGCCAGATAAACAAGATTAAGGTTAGGAGCTAAAGACAAGAGACAAGTTAGCAACAAAGAATATTCCGAAAGTACAAAGAAGTTTTATATTTGAATTCTGACAATTTCTATTGTAATATTCGTATTTCGTTTCCAGAAAACCTATTACTAAATCTAGGATGCGATTCACAATCGATGGTGTCTTAAAACTGAGAAAATGCGGTATTAAACAATTTAAAATATTAGCCCGACATTCATTCGCACAGCTGCTTGATGAACTTCAGCTCACGTTGCGGCACACATCACATATTCTAAGATGTTAATGTAATTAAAATTCATTTCTCCCTGCTACCCCTAAAACTTAATGACACTCACTTGGATCACTCTTGCCTTGCAGAAATTCGATCCCTTGATCTTGGTTGTCATTTCTCCGAGACAGCCGATATATGTCCTTCTCGCACGCCCAGTATAGATGGCGCAGCAGTGTCTCTTGGCATCTCGTGTGATGTTCCTGATGCCATACATTGAGCCAGTCATCATCAGATCTGCATGAAACCATAAGGAAGTAGGATTTGAGGTTCTCATGGTGGGAAGTGTGAAGATGGCTTTATATCTGGGATGTAGCGCCGTGTAGTCTGGTGTAAGTTCACCAATATTTCAGAGGTCCTTGCTGCCTCATCGCCCTAATAACGGAAGTAGCAAGGACCCCCTGAAATGCCGGTAAACTTCCAGAATGCACGGCGCTGCAAGCCAGAAGACAGCCGTATCTATGTATAAATAATATTTTATCACAACAAAACAAACAATCAATAGTCTCACGCGGAATTAACAAAGGACCTCTTCATATACACTTCATTGACCGCCTGAAGTTGCAACCGGTATGTAATGACATCTGTCTAAATCTAAACACTTAATTCCATTTTATGTATGCGAAAAAGTGTTCTTTGTATCTTTTCATGCATTTATCCAATGCATGTTTGTCTGGTGCTCTTTTTATAAAACTGTGAGGTACAGTCGTGTCTTTCCACAGTTACAATCCCGAACTAATGGGACTGCAGGTAAAAACTGATATACAATGGTAGCTAATAAATATAGCCAAACGAAAGAGAATGAGCTGTAAAGCGCATGCGCAGGTGAGAAATGAGTACAAAATTTGGCTAGGATGCCTGAAAGGAAGAAAGAGACCATTTGGAAGACCGAGGCGTTGATGGGAAGATACTATTTAATGAATCTTTGGTAAGCAGATTCAGGGGTGTGAACTTGATTCATTTGACTCGGAATGTAACCTGGTGGCCGGCTGTTGTAAATCTGGTAATGAACTTACTTTTCCCATAAAAGGTGGGGGAAGTTTTGATTAGTTGAGCGTAATAATAACTTCTCAAGAATGAATCTTCTCCATGAAATTATTTAGTTTCTGAATTGGGCAGTTTCCGACTCTGAGAAATATAGGTCTATGAATACTTTAAGTGCAACTCTTTCCATCGGGACTAACAACACTGCAGAGGAGGCGGGTTTCCATTTCATATAAAAATGGGCTAGATTTGTATCTGCAATAAACTGATTTCTAGCGCGGTGAGAAACGGTTATGCAAGGAACGCTTTTTCATAATGCGTATATTCAGTAAAGGAGCGCACTTTGACGCACCTGGCTCGTTTCTTACCTTGCTTTAAACATTTCTTCCAGTTCCTTCTCCGTGTTAGTGGATTCGGAGAAGTCTAAGAGCACGCAAAGAGCTGTAACGGTTGTCAGCGGGAGTAGCATTGTATCCTCGGACTGGGTGGTCCTGCGGAGCAAATGAACGAATATTCACTTCTATGAATCACTGGTCAATTCTGATACATGGAGATGCACGTACGTACATAAAAAAGTTTTATTTTGTGAAACACTGTATAATCCCGGAAGGAAATCAAACTACAAATTTTCAAAATCCGAGTTCAAAGAGAAACACTCAACCTAAGGACGGTAAACCGAATAAGTGACAGGGTAAATTTGACTATTCTTTTGGTATTGTCGAGGTAATTGAATCACTGGTTTAAGGTGGAATGGAAACGTAGTTAGAATGGGAGAAATAAGAAACTCATGCGGTATTTTGGTGGGGAAGTCACGTGGAAGACCAAAAGAGGAAGTGATTCTAAAGATAATACAGATTGGATTGAACAGTTTTGTAGGAAGTTAATTTGTATGAGTAGCTATTTGTGAGTTTCTTCTAATGTAAATATTATTCTGAGAATATCTTTTACAGACGTGAAGTTATAAAAGTAATACAATTTCTATACGTGAAAGTAAATTAAACTGAACTTGTGAGAAACATTTAAAACCAAGTGTAATGCCTTTATATAATCTTGATATATGTTTTGTTTAATATGCCATCATTTCTAATGTTTATAATAGGCAAATCTTGTATTGTGATTGGTGTAGAAGTAGGTTCCATATTTCTGACGATACGTAATGTGTAGTTTATTGAATACAAATGTTTGTTCGAGTTTGTGTCTCATTGTGCTGTAATGACCGTCGAAAAGAAGACAGGCGATACTGCAATACGCAGTTTGTAAAATTGGGCATAAACGCCAGTCTCCTAGCTGATATTTTCGTGGTATTCCACAGTCCCATTAGAGAGATACCGGAATAATTTCTTAAATTATTTCACAGCGGATTTATGTCATATAATTTCCAGTCAATTAATCGTCCTATCATTCGTCACTATATAAGATGAAGTCATTATAGACAGAGTGATTAAATAAACGATAAATAAGTAAAACTATTTCTAATTCCGGGAAGAAATTATAAATGTAATAATTTTTACATGATAACTACAGTCATAATGAGAGAAGTTTATATTAAGAATCGTAAGTGTATCAGTGAATGGCTGTAATAATTCTGCTGCTGACGACAAAACATTATCTGGCAAGCCTATTATTAAATTATTTTTTTCTTTTGTTGTCAAGGATAAGGAACTTAATGCCTGTATGACCTTAAAACCCTCTTTCTAGCGTGTCTTTTCAAACTTCGCCCTCAGGGTGTACAATCTTGTGTCATCTACGGTCACTTACATTCACCCAGTCTGCATACATAATCTTTCTACATGCATCTTGGTTCACTCATTCTACTCACTTTGTAAGTTTATAAGCCGACATCGTGTCTTCACTTACTCCATCAAAATTTTTTATGTATGTAAAAATCTCCTCAACTATGTAATCGATTTTAAATTTCTCATGTATTTCAGTTTTTGTTTTGGTGCCTAAGTCATAATTTCTGCTGCTTCTGTTCACTTATATAACACCTCGTGCCCGCATTACATGTCCTTTTAGCAAATATTTTGTGTTTTTATTAAATATGTTGGCTACCTCAGACAAATATTTGACCAAAGTACTTAATTAAAATATTTTTGTTAATGATTATTTTTGTCGGTTTACCTATATAGTGCGAAAATTATTACACGTGACAGGCACGGTAAAAATATAATAGATATTAGAATAATTACATAAAATATTTTATATATGCCGTTAACGCCATTTGCATAGGATGACATCTGATAATCTACCTGAGTTGTAGAAAAATATATCTTCACTACAGTAAAAATTGTTCCCTCTTCAACAATGATTAATATAGACTTCAAACGTAGTCACTATTATTTTTCTTGTCAGACGTGCTGCTACCTGTGAGGACACCGAACTTTCCCGAAGCACAAACTTGAGAACGGTGGTAAAACAACTCTCACTTGGACGCAACGTTGTGTGCGGGTTACCACCCGCACACAACGTTTTATAAACGTCTTCGCCTGCAATCAAACTGCTTTGTGTTTTGTGGTCATTGCAAGGAAGAAAAGAACAACAATTTATCCTGTGTGTCTATTAGCGTTCAAGCGCACTATAATGGAATCGAAAACGTCAATACCCACACACAAAGTCGTGTGATTTTATTGCGCATTAAATGACACTATTAACAGAAGGAATTGCTTTCCCCGTGATTTATAGGCTCTGTGTTGTGAATTAAGGAATTGGAGGGGTGATCAGACTGAATCACACGTGTTCTGTTTCACAATTTGTGTTGGGGGGGAAATCGCAAATCGCAAGTTAAGTAATAAACGAAACGATTGCAAATCTTTCTAAGCATACAACAATCAACTGGGGAGGTGAATTAACAGCACTGTGCCAACTGCCAAGTTCATTTTACGTCGAATACTAAATACAAGTCTAAAAGTTCTTGACGACTGTGACGTATTTAATGTTCTATCAAGACTTTTTCTTGCAGATACTGAGAAAAACCATGAAGAAACTTGAATCATTAGGCAGTCGTGGTCTAGAGTTAGACAAGGTATTTGTCTAATGCGAATCATAGGTATGTACTTGCATCTTCTTATATAATAAGACATGGTCTTGGAGATTCAATTAAATTCTCCTTTAAAATCTCTCTTCATTTTATGACAGTTATGGGTATACTAACAGCTTCGTGCTGGTAAACACTGTGGCCAGATAAGTTTAAATCCTCTCAACTGCGGTCTGTTCGCACTGTATTTATAAATAATTCATAGATTGTGATATCAAGCAGTTTAAATTCCTAGTAATTCATTCGTTCATTAAGTATGCTAGTAATGTAGCTATTAACCTGTAGTCAACACGGGTCCCAGTTTATAGGACTTCTAATTCCGCTCTGTTTTATACTGAAATCGACAATTTCATTACTTCCAAGAAATTCGATATTTCACAAAATGTAAAACAGACCATTTGAACAATCGGAATAAAATCAACAGATTGCGTGCTTGCCTTGACGCGAACTTTGGACAAACATGTTTTCATATGAGTTTGAATTAAGTAAGAAATAAGAGACAGGAAAATTCCGAGGCTGGTAACATTAATTTAAGTATACAAGCAATGTCAATACAATCGAATCTTTTACGTCGTATCTTGGATCGAATTCGTATCGCCTCTCCGGAGAAAACTTCTCAGGACACAGACAAATGGGAGATAGATAAATAGACGGAAGAACGTATAGACGGATATATAAACAGATGGACAGAGAAACAGATTGATGGACTAGACCTAGTCGTCTCGTAAATATAAATTCAACAGTAAACATTTTCTATGTTTGTAATATAAATAATACCGAGCAAAATTAGTGGAAGTTCTTAAGATATAATTTTCAGAATGTCACATATCTAATTGCAAACGTTTATCAGTTATCGACACAGAAAAAAATATATAAATCTGCAATCCAACTCAGTCGTCAAATTGATCGTAACTTGTCAGGTCTACAAATGGCTTCCCGAAATTTAGTTGCATTCGGTCTGCAAATGCACACTCACTGACATCAAGAATGGACCAGGTTTGAACATGAGCACCTAGTAATGGGTTTTTAATTATGCTACATCAACTGCGCAGGTTACACAGTGTTGGAAATCTTTATGTATGGTGTAAGACTTGAGGTTCTCACAGCGGTGAGTATGAAGATGTCCGTCTTCTGGGTTATTGCGCTGTGTAGTCTGGTCGATGTTAACCAACGTTTCAGAGGTCATACTGCCTCCGTCATCAGGGCGATGAATAT
>NW_019059654.1:195275-218602 GCF_000696155.1 Zootermopsis nevadensis | reverse complement strand
GGTAAAGTGGCTGAGCATGAAGCTCATCACTTACCTCTGTCTAATGTCAAGGCTGACTTCATGGTGTGGTGTTTAATTAAGCACAGAAATGAGTCACCTTCCTCTCAAAGGATAGTATGTAACAACATGCCAATCCGTTCCCTCCTTCTCTCCTCCACATCTCCCCAAACCAGCCATTCAGTCATCCTACTATGTCATCAAACACAGCCCCTACTCTTTGACACAATATCATCAACTAATTTAAAAAGTCCACATCTGTGAACCTGAGGTTCTTCTTAAATCCTCATTTTGTCATTTGTTCATCATTATTTTCACCCAACAATCTTTAATTATTTTCAAAATTACTTCAGCCAAATGTTGTGGTTTCAAGCAACCAATCATATCCCATACCTGGATAGGTCTGACGTTTCGACTGCGCACATCCCAGCACATGATTGTGTTATCCTGTGAGCCTGACACAGCTACTGTTGACTCTTCATTATACCGCACAGAAGTGATACGTGCAGCATGTCCACGCAATCTGCGCAGTGGTGTACCCGAGCTTACATCCCACAATATCACCGACTTGTCTTGTCCACATGATACAATCTGACTGTCATGTCAAATGAATGGCACAGTTAATAACCATATTGGGAAGATACTGTTACCTTACATTATTACAAGATTCAGTGAAAGGGGTAAAAAACAGTCATGATTTTGATGGAAGTACAACATGTAATATTAACTGAAAAATACAGGTGAGACACTTGTTATTTAATGAGGCTGCATCAATTGTTCAGGGTACAGAAAGTGAATAATGCATAGTCACAAGGTCCCATGTAACTTCTTTCTGTCAGTTGTGGTTAACAGACCAGAAATCTGCCTAATGGATACTTGATGTAACCTGTTCAAATATATTGTTTTCTGACTAAAATGTCTTGTTTCACACAAGAATAAAGTGCATAATAATTCTTCCCATAATGCAAATGTGTTTTAGTTCTGTTGAACTAATTAATTGTTAGTCAATATCCTGCCATACAGTTTACATATCAATTACATTTGTTAAAATTCCTTACCAACACGTTTAAAGATGCGAAATGTTGTCTATAATGCCTATATTTTGTATATGTTCCATGAACTGTGTTTTATGGACAATATTATATATTTTAAACACATGGCCAAGGAACTGTAACAAGTGAAACAGACATAAAATGGCAAGGCATGAACTGTGGATGGTTCACTGGAACAGAACACGTACACAATACGGAAACAAAATCATAATAAAATGCTGATTAAATAATTATATTAAATTTATTTCTCAAGAATCACACAAATGTTACTGTTTTCAGCTATACAGAACTGATACCAAAATATAGAGAAGTAAAAACAATAAAAACTTGCTAGAAAATAAAATATATAATTATCCCAAAAGCAGATAAAGCGAACGAAGAATAAGGGAAAGTGGAAGTACATGGTGAGGATAGTGAAAAATAAAGGGAAGATCTTACTACAAAACCTGCATGGTCACTGAAACACACTTAGTACAAGAGAACCAATGCTTTTGCTTCCTCTTTATGTTGTTATTGATCTTATTTTCCTAATGAGTAAAAGGTCTAATGGGGTAGGACATACATATGGTTCCAAAGCTGCTGAACTCTCATGAACATGATTGTACTTTCTGTGCACACACATAAAAAACTAGATTTAAATCGCACAGCATATGTAAGATTAAATATAGTATAATACAGTAAATCCTCAGTGTTAGATATCTCTTAGGTCATGTAACAAATAAAATAAGACCTAAGCAGAATACATGAAAACTTGCAAATAGCAGGTGGACAATTAGCAATAAGCTATGAATTGCATATTCAGCTTGCTAGATAAGTGTATCTCTACATTTATGCTATGTTGTCTATACACACAAGTAACTTTACCTTTTTAGTTTATAAATAAATAGCTCTTAACATTGTTTTAAAATGTGTGTTTAATGGGCTAAGTGTAATTGTAGAAAGTTACTAGGGAAAATATGAAGCAGCAAGAAAGCTTTATGAGATTTGAGGTACTCATAGCAGTGAAGATATTGACATTGATTTCCTGGGTTGTAATGCCATGTGGACTTGCAGACAGATACCACTGTTTCAGAGAAACACTCAGTCCTGTATATGGAGACAGTTAAGATTCTTTGAAACAAAGTATCTACCTGCAAGTCCTCATGGACTTTGCTTCATCATTCTGATTCAAAGAGATAATAACAACACTAGTCAAATCACAAGATGCACCTGTTGTCACACGAACTGCATGCATCTAGCACCTCATCTGCATGTCCACTGTATGTCTTCAGTAGAAGTGCTTTATGTGGATTCCATAGCTTAAGCTTCTTGTCTGCACCACATGTTAAGCAGTAGGAGCCATCAACTGGAACACATAAACTGGGTGCAATATGATCACTCTACTTTAAAAATCATGAAATGAAAAAGAAAAGCAGTCAAACATGCCAAGTAATGTAAATCTGAGAGCATCAATGACATATTGTGCTTCTTCTCAAATAGTATCACAATGAAACAAAACTTTCAGTACTGGTTTAATATTAGGATACTTCAGCTTTTTCATAGTCTAGCCAACATTACAGATTTTAAAATAAAAATAATGCCAAGTCTACCACTGAATCTGGGATCACTCATACCAACAAAGATATATGACATTGTACAAATTATAATGCATTTAACTGACTGCTGTTAGTGTGCCAAATCATATTAAAAATAAGCACTGGGAAGCTTAATGATGAAAAACATGTTAAGTCATACAATTTATTAATTAACACACAGTATTAACTTTCTCTGGCTATTTGCTACTTTGTGTACTGGACTGTTTCCCTGTCATCATGATAAATAAATGCTGGATTGATGAATGGGATAGTTTACACAAAGTGCTATGCATTTTGTTGCACATGTACAGAAAATTTATAACAAGGACTGGAAAACAGATGGAACTTTGAGTATACTGGTAGGAGCTTCACTGATGTAGTATGGCATAGTATAGGAAGAGTAATCACATCCACAATACTCTCTGCTCTTTCTACATTATAATAGTTATTTCTTCATATTATGACAAACAAGTGAAGTATGTGAGTAGTTGCTCATATCAACAACATGCTGTATGGCTGCTTCAGTCAAAATAAAATTAACTGACAGTTGAAACCATGTGTCTCATATATTCTTTTCATGCAATCAAATTTATGTGATGTTGATTGTTTATACATTACTTAGTTAGGTATACACAACTGTTTATAAGCTTAGTATAACCTTAGAACATGGTGACCAATTGCAATAAAGCCGGTACCCTTACATGCAGGCTAAATCCAAATTCAGTGTCAGGTAGTGTCCGTTTGAATAGTGTTACACCTAGCAAATGCAATAAAATTTGTGACAGGTGTACATGGTCATCACATTGTACAGTTGTTCCCTGGGGCTTTAACGTTCGAAATCCTACACAGTTACAAACTCAGACGAAGAAAATCTAGAGCATGAAGAAGACACATACAGCTCTAAACCTTTCCTACGTCTCCTGTACTCATCAAACATGTGGCAGACGTGAAACTCACCATTAAATCTGACCGCCCTTACAGCGCCCTGCTTGGAATCTAAGGTTTTTAAGCACTTTAAATTAAACTCCACATTTTCCATGATAATCAACAGCCGAATACACACGTTTAGTAGGTTAGGTTTACAGCCACCGAATTGCGGACTATAGCGCTACCCATGACCAACAGCACTCTTCACGGAAACTATTATCACAACAACGCAAATACCTCAAGCCAATAAAGGCATTTATTCTGTTTTGTTCAAAATTTAAAATATGCTCGGAATTGCAGCTTTCTCCTTCCTGTTCCCGGGACCATTTCATCTCCCCCCCACTACTCAAACGCTCGGCCACCCAAATGACATGCCCTGGTCGAAGATTATGGTTTAGAACATAGATTCTTTGAAAACAGTTTTCGTTGTGACTGAAACTGGTGGAGTTTGTAGAGGGTCTTACAGGTGTAAATAGAAATGTGGCGAAAAACAATTAGATATGTAAGCCGTTTGGTACGTTATTTCGTCATGACTACTCACTGTTCGAATTTTGCATATACTTAGGTAAATTGAAGTTCCTACATGTACTGTAAATTTGTTATGAAATGTGAGAAATCAGGAAGGCGAACAGTTTGACTTTTGGTAGTAGCTATGTTCATAAAACGTATTTCACATTTTTGTGCTCTACCACGCAAGTTGATATTAAAATGTTAGGAAGACTTTCGCTCTGCGGGTTAGGTTATGTGAACTTCGTATGTATTTCTCTCTCTCTGTCTATGGTGCAGGATATTCTTTGCAAAGTCGATTGTTACCCGGCTTGTAAAATAATAGCCTGCCCACATTCTTTATGGAACCCGAAGGTTCATCACCGTGTTCACAAAAACCGCCACTGGACTCTATCCTGAGCTAGCTGCATCCAATATGTTCCATCTATTCTGACTTCCCTAAGGTCCATCTTAATGACATCCTCCCACCTATGCCAAGGTCTTCTCAGTGGTATCCTCCCTTCAGGCCCTTCAATCAGTACCCATGTTGCATGCCCTACCCACAACATCCTCCCCAATTTAATCACCCTAATAATATCAGGTGAGAAGTACAGGCATTGAATATCATCATAATGCAATTTTCTCCATGATTTGTCTTCCCCCCTTTTAGGTCCATATATATTCCTCAATACCCTATTCTCAGAAACCCTCAATCCATGTTTCTCCTTCAAAGTCAGAGACAAAGTTTTGCACCCTCACAGCACAACTGGCAAAATTACACTTTTGTGTATTTTAACCTATAGTACTTTGATATGAGATGGGAGGACAGAATATTTTTGGCTGAATGATAGTAGGCATTCCCAGAATTGAATCTGCTCTTGATTTTGTCATGAATGTCATTCTGACTTGTTAGTGTCATTCCCATGTGCTTGAATTTCATATGTTTTTTGTGGGTGTTTTAATTAGCAGGTTAGATTATGTGAGACTAGACTTGAGTAGCCTTAGGATGGTAGTGAATGCTGGAGAGCTCATCCCTTAGCTCAAAGGTAGCAGTCCTTTTGCTGAATATCAATAACAAAATATGTAAAAGTAATTAGAAACATTTATAAACAAGTTCTGATGAAATTATAACAGGTATTAGAACTCATGCATCAAATTGTTATAAGGAGCTGTAACATTAGATACATTATTGGATTGAAGTACATGTTTTGTTTGTAGCACTGCAGCCACCATATGCAGCAAATACATACAAGTCTGACACATAGACAACCATTAGTTCCAATTGTAATTGAACAGACAGGAAGAGGAGAACGTGCATATGATATTTACTCACGTCTGCTTAAGGAACGCATCATCTGTGTCATGGGACCAGTGAGTTGGCTTGCGATGTTTTGTATTTTATTCAGACCATTTAGCTTTAGAACAGTTACAGAATGTGCTCTTTGTGGTTGTTGCACCACATAGTATTTTGGCTGTATGCCAAGATTTCATACAGCCAAAATACTACACAACAAATAACTTGGAAGTTGAAAGTGACTGTTTTCTGGGAAGTTGTGCTCTGCAGCCTGATAAACGTTTACCATTCTTTCAGAGGTGCTTATTACCCTCATTGCCCTGATGATGAAGGCAGCAAGCATCTCTGAAATTTTGGTAAACTTCTACCCGGCTGCACAACTCAACTTCCCAGGAAACAGTCATCTTCATACTTGCGACTGTGATCCTGAAATCTCAACTCAGAAGACTACAATCTAAATTCATATTGTCATGAAAACCTGAAATTCTTTATAATTGTTATCATGAGTTATTTAAATTCTGCTTTCACTGTGGAATCTTAATTTAAATAGAACCAGATTACTGTATGACTAATCTTTGTCATTTCAGTCTAACAGTAGGTTTAATCAATTCTTCTCGGGCTACCAGCCATGTCTGGTGGTTTAATGGAGAAAACATCAATGTTTTGAGAACCATCTTTGTCCTCGTCCTCAGGGTAAGTACCTGACATGGCTGGTAACTCAAGAAGAATTCATTATACCTAGTCGCCATGAAAGCTTCAGATCATACTAACAGTAGGTTACCACTAAATATTGCAAATGCCAACAAAAGTAATTCACTTTCAAAGTTTGAATTTTATTTACTAATTGCTTGGCTTCATTGATTCTTACATTATATTAACAATGCTGTATCAACTGTTTAGGTTATATGGCATTTAATGTTATATTACCTAGGCCAACACAGTGACGTGGATTGTGTAGTGGTGTTGCTTTGTATGTAGTCATCCCAACATTGTTGGATATTTTTTTAATACGGTTTGAATTGTCAAATGTTAATTTTATCTGTTTTTAATGGTGTATCATGTCAAGCTCTTGTGAGTACAGTAATAAACCTATGGGTTTTGTGAAAGATGGTGATTTTCTTGACTCTCTCAGCACACTGTTAGCTTCTCAAGAAGTGTGCTCCGTGGAATTAGTGATATGTAATTTGTTTATATTGAGAGACAACATGCTATGTTGACATGTCCATTTTCAAAGATATGGTTTGTATACAAGTATTAAGCTTACACAGAAGTATATTTTCTTACAAAGTTGGGAAGTTTTATGTCTGCTTCTTTAGTTTGTAGATATTACATGGTATTATTTTTACTGCATGAATACCATAATTATTATAGTTTGCATGTTATGCTGTAATGGAAATGGAGGCCATTTTTAGATGGTCTTACAGCCACAGTAGATAATTTCCACTTTCAACCAAAAATGTGACATATCAAGTGTCATACTGGATTATTGTATTTCTCTGGCATTTCATTTGCCCTCTATAAAACTGTAATTAGAATTATTTTGTAAAGAATTTGTTTAAGGCTTTACACAAGAGTTGTTATAATTTCAGTTACTATTAATGCATTGTATTCTTGTAGATCTCAGATGACCTGTCATCACTTGTGGTAGCACAGTTGTTGTTTCTGCAGTCAGAAAGCAGCAAGAAGCCTGTCCACATGTATATCAACAGGTAAGTTGTTTATATAGTGTAGAAGACTAAGTACTAGAAATTAAGAAAATAATATCCCATAATGGATGTGCATTTCCTAAACCTCAGTAGCATTGTTTTATGTTTCTTTATGATTGTACACACTTGTCCCATCCCATAAAATGACTGTGAGAAAAGATACCTAGTCTATATTGTTTATGAGAAACAGTGAAACTTCTGGGTCATATTTGAACCACCCTTGTATGTTTCAATTTTAAGAGTGTGTCAAAGTTCTTGTACTCCAGTTACTCAGGAGCTGTCATTTTTGAGCTCTGTCTTTCTCAGGAATCCTTTCCTGAGTACATTTACCTCTTTTTTAGGAAAGAGTAACAGTTGGCAGTTACTGTAGTTCTATTTGGCAGGAAATCAACATGAATAACTCCAGTATGCTCTAGAAGAGTCACTGAAGCTCAACTCTTGACTTGGGTGATTGCTTGCTTGGGGATGGTGTGATGTGCTCAGGTTTTGTCACAAGTTGCAGCCCTTTCAGAGACGTCATTACCCTTGTCCCAGTTGTACTGCAACATACAACACATGACTTTCTGACAGTTCTTTGTGTTCATATTCAGGTGGTTTGGCACTCCTCTGTCACATTTTTTATCCCAAAACACTATTGAATAGTTTCTGTAGTCATTCATTCACATATAGTGGTTTGCTAACTTAAGTTTGTAGTAAAAATAAATGATAAATTTATACATTTGGTGAGGGTTTTATTGTGTGTTCAGTTCCTTTATTAAGGAGTTTTTGTTGCAGAACACATCCAAATACATTCTTTTGTTTTCTTTGTTGAAATATTAGTGTTGCCAGATAAATACTCTTTGAAACACCAATGTTCTCTGGATTTGAACAGTCTTTTATAAACCTTATAAGACAGGGCTCCATAAGAGCCATTGGCAGGTGCATTTTTAGCATTGACCTGAATGCATCAGCCATTTAATAAACAAATTATCATTTTCATAAATGCCATGTGTAAAGTTCAGAAAGAAAATTGAATAATATATTAAGCATGCTGCCAAACTATTGACATGTGGATTTTGTTAAGTGTCTATTAGATTTAATTAGTGTTTTTGCAGCCGTGATGACACTGATTTATAAATATATTTAATGAATTAATCCAAATTTCAGTTTGTAAATAAGCATCACTTTTATTGTAGTTGGTGCAAATCTTCACTTGATTTTCACTACATACTGTTTCAGATAAGGTAAATACTACCTTATCATAATACATCAGGCCAGACCATTATCATTTACAGTTGGCATCAAAGGGTGATGTTTGCAGGTCTCATAGTAACTGATGGTTATCACTTCTGCTCCCTTCTCCTCACTCACACTGGCTCACCAAGTTCCAAGCTTGCACACTTATGCAGGTATCTATACCTAATCCCACTACTCAACTATCAGTTTAGGTTGAATGGCAATTGCAAATTGATAGAGCTGATGATATGGTGTTTTGGCAGCCCTGGAGGTAGTGTCACAGCAGGACTGGGTATCTATGACACAATGCAGTACATTCTTCCTCCCATTGCTACATGGTGTGTTGGTCAGGCATGCAGCATGGCAAGTCTGTTGTTGGCAGCTGGTGCCCCTGGAATGAGACATGCACTCCCGAATGCACGCATCATGATTCACCAGCCATCTGGTGGTGTACAGGTGAGCACTCATCATTGATTATTATCTTATTTGATAGTGTTGGTCAGTTTCTTGAAAGAATACTTTTTGACTGAGCAAAATAATGATAAAAAATATGTTGCTTGTGTTGTATGAGTACAATGGACAGTGATAATTGCTACAAATGTCTGATGTACTGAGTATGTCAGATGGTACTGGGGTCTTGATATAGACCAGTGGTATTCAACCTGGGGTACGCATACCCCCGGGGATACGCGAAGACATCTTAGGGGGGGTATGTGAAATTTTAAAAAAATATATATTATTTTATGATAAACACTGAATAATCAGTAATGTAATTTATTTAATTTATTTTAGATGGTAATTATATACTATGTATAACTTGAATTATACACCAACAACTTTGGGGGTACAGAGTTGAAGAGAAATTATATCTGGGGGCAAGCAAACAAAAAAAGGTTGAATACCACTGATATAGACCATTAGTTATGGAATTTCTTAGGAAAGAGTATTGTTTTCAGCCAGTCACTGTAGCAGTCATTGACTAAATTACAGCTAGCTTCAGTCTTTTACTGTAAGAGAAGGCAATTATAAATGTGTGTTAACTTGAATAATTTGATGTATTGTCATGAATGTATCAGACAAAGTAGGTTACAACAGGTAAGCATTTCTTATTTTCCTATTATTAAAAGAAATACCTTACAAAGATCAATTTTTATGTCTTCAGCTTTGTTTCATGTTTTGTTGATAGGGTCAAGCAACAGACATCCAGATACAGGCTGAGGAGATCATCAAGCTGAAGCGGCAGATTAATGGGTTGTACGTGAAGCACACAGGGTTACCACTTGACAAGATAGGTTTGTGAGACTTTATACTATACCATGAGTATGGAATATAAAACTGCAAAGATACATGTCCAGTTAGATTTCTCTTAATGTTGAAATAAACTGGAACATGTAATGAACCCTCAAGTTTCTTAAAAGCAGAAAATTTCTTGATCAGTTTAGTTACTGATACCTTTTTAAGGAAGATGTCTATCATCAAGTTGGTTAAGTGAAAAAAAATCAGTTGAGTTTAGTATCTGAACAGCTGCTAGCTGTCTGTGGAAATATGATATTGTAAGGGTCATTCCATTAATTGTCTACTTGAATATGTAACAACAGCAGGCAGGTAATATGGCTGTAGTATATTTCATGCACACACCTGTCTAGTGAGTTGGCTGACTATACTTTGGAACCAACCATCAAAATTACCATTCCTGCATAATTATATGCTAATTAATAATGTAATGGTAAAGAAATTAAATTATATACTGAATACTAGTTTTCATATGCAATTAAAATTGAATGGAAGGAAAATGAGAATACTGTGGTAGGTCTACATACTGTGCAACAAAAATAAAGTGCCAAAAATCTGTCTGAAACCAGAAATGATGTAAGCATATAGCTGGGATCATATGTCAAATAATTTGTGAACTTATATTTGTCGGTTGTGGGCTTTTCTCTACCTTCCGTTAATTACTATTATTTTTGTCTGATACCTATTACGCAAAGACACCAACATGTCTGCCTAATTTTAAGAAAAAACATAAATTAATTAATGTTTATGAACTGTCTGAGACATCTTAAAACCTTGCCAGTGTTATTGGTGTCCTTCAAAGTGTAAACAATTTTGTTTGTATGCATGATTTATATGTCTGAGACATGTCACCAATTCCCATTGCAAAATGGAGGTGTAAACTCTACTTTGCTTGGCCTTTCATATTTATTGGTAGACAAGTCAGTAGAATACAGGGAGAGCATTGATGCAAATATTACATTAGCAATTTTAACTTTAGTGCCATTTCACTGTATTATGAAAAAACATGCTCAAGATAAACTTTATCTCATGTTTACAGTTGTAGGAGAGAATATTTGTATGTAATATTGTGATTGTGTTGTGTTTGCAGAATCCAGCATGGAGCGGGACAAGTTCATGTCTCCAGTTGATGCAAAAGAGTTTGGCATCATAGACAAGATACTGGACCACCCTCCCAAACATGGGGAAAATGTTGAAAGCAATGAGCAATGTAGTGTGGCGAGCAACTAGACATGCAGTGGAATATGACTGAATTTAAAATTACCTTAAGTTTCCACTTCATGCAGGAATTCCCCCATTTACATTTGTTGATGTGTACACATTCTTTAGTTTCTTTGGTTTAACATGTTAGTTAACATTACTATGGAGCTTACATGTACAATGTCTGCTTTTAGCAGTTTGCTAGGTAGATCCTACTATTTCTTTTGTTACAATACCTGTAATTGGGTAGGTACCACATAAAATCAAGGGTTTGGAAATTCAAGAAAGGAAAGTTGTATTTATAACAGGATGTAATAATCTTCTTTTTTTGCTGCTTGTACAATTTTAGTGTTGTTCAAAATTTTGTTCCATAACTTTAAAATGTGTGTGTGGATGTGCTGTACACAGAAATGAAACATTCTAAACATTGTTTTCTACATGTTTAAGGGAAGCATCCTATTGTGTCTTAAAACTTTGCATACCGTGTAGTGTATTAGAATATAGAGTGAACAAACCAACAACTATTAACTCAATAATGGACACTATTGCCATAAGCATTTCGACCTCAAGAGGTCATCATCAGTGGCATCAGGGAAATTAATACATATAGTCAAATGGTTCGAGCAAATTTCATAATTAAAATAAAAGGTAATTGACAAGATGACTGCACTAGATGCATCTAGTGCAATCATCTTGTCATCTTCTATTTTAATATAAGTGAAACCACTGGTAAAGGACCACATAAGCAATGTTCTTTTTCAACAGGTGTCCTTGTGTAAGTGCAGGAATTTGGTGAGTAGTGTTATACTGTATGATTAATTGAACCCCTGCAAACCAAGTCCACATAAACTCTTTTTTACTGAAGTAACAGGAAGTACAAGTATTGGTGGTCGGTAATTGTTAGGGTGATTAAATCGAGGAGGATGAGGTGGCCAGGACATATAGAGGAGGGGTATGTACAGGGTACTGGTTCAGAGGCCTGAAGGGAGGAGACCACTGGGAAGACCTAGGCCTAGGTAGGATAACGTTAAGATGGACCTTAGGGAGATAGGAATCGATGGAGTGAACTAGATGCTTTTAGCTCAGGTTAGGGTTCAGTTGTGAGCTTTTGTGAACACGGTGATGAATCTTCGGGTTCCGCAAAGAAAGTGGGCTATTTTTTGGCAAGCCGAGTATACAATCGATTTTTCAAACAATTATCTGCACAATAGAGTGGGCGAGTGTTGTGGGTAAAACTTCCACATAGTCCAAACTGTACTTCGTACGACCACCGACAGATAGCAGCACGACTTTTTCGGCTTAAATATGAGATGAACAGACATGACCTGGCCTGTTGGATGATTTTCGCTTATGCTAAAGCATTAACAAATTCTAAAAACATCTTAAACTTCGAATTAATGTGCCTAGATCGTGTTGTTAAACACGAATAAAATCTGACATAGTCTCATTAGATGAAATAATTAGGATATTTACTCTGACTGTATTCGTCATGTAGATGTTTCATCCACCTTTAACCAATATATCTTTCGGTCTTCATTTCGTAGCTTGGGAAACGTAATTACATTGTAGGATTGGAGGTTATTTTATTTAAGAAGGCTGGATCAACTATCGGAGGTATGACGTGTCGTAAATAGATTCCTAAATCTTGGATTAAATTATATTGGGTTAGACGCATTGTATGGAAATAAAATAAGTGAATCATGCTTTATTAACAGTTTGGTTATATGTCATTAAATCGAATGAACTGTCAATGTAGCATATCATAAATAACAATTATGGAAATGTGTAATAACATCTTGTTCCCACACCTTCGTACTTCGTAGCTTGCTTTCGAGGCTATAGGCTTGGCTAGTCCGGGAGGAGGGGGGGGGGGCACATGCTAAGTAATCGCGTCCGGTGTCAGCTATGTACACGATCGACGACGGGCTGGGAGGGACGGAATCTAAGGGGGAAGGACCTTCCTAGTCTTTTTTTAGTTGTGTTCTATTGCACTGCTTCTGTGACTGGCTGCTGCCTACCGTCTGCGTGGCGGTGAGTCAGTTGTCAGCCGGTTCGTCGAGACAATGCACGCATGATATCTGTGCATGTTATGTAGTAGCCCAGTTTTATTCTCGATGTTCACCATGTTGCTCTAAACAAAGGGTTCAACATGATGGTGCTATCAGACTTGCCGTGGGTGCGCCCGTCCTCTGCCCATTCTGAGTACCAACAGGACGACTTCTCAATGAGAGGTGAGTAAAAGGTCATCCGTCCCCTCCCCCCTACTTCTGCTGTATCAAAGGAAGAAAAACATCAGAAGATGCATTGTGTAATCCACCAGATATTTGGCACATTATTTGAGGACGGCATATATGTGGAGTTCATATGATTATCACAAAGCTGTCAGAAAGTGCATAAGACAAACCGAACAGTTGCAATGACATCTCTTTGTGCACATTTGTGGTTGCAACAAGGGATGGTCTCCTTGTAAAGAGTGTGTAGGTGTTGCCAGATGTACTAGTTCTATTATGATAATGCAAGGATATTGTGTGTTGGGTTATTTTTTCTGCGGAATTCGTCTGTACGGTCCACTTTTGGTAGAATACAAAGAATGATTAATTCTTGAAGAAGGCAAAATTGGCATGTAGAATGAATGCCTGAAAAAATGACGTTATCAATTTCTTTACCGTCTTGATTACGAATGCAGTTTGCTACACATTACTTTCATTTCAGAGCCCGGAAGGTGCCATGGAAAGTCTACTGAAGGTAAAGAGTTCGCCAGGAAAATATAGTAACGCTAATAAATTTAGATGACCTATACTTGTAAGGCGTGTAGACATTTAGGGAAGTGTCGGGAAATTCATTTCAAAGTTCTCTTTAGTTTTGAACTATCAGTTCAGTTTAGTGATCATGCTGCTGTTACAAGTTTTGACCCCAAAACAACTTTTGTACTCCATATATGTTGTTTAGGCCATGCCCTAGCTCTAGCAGCTAGACTCTGGCTTCACACCACAGAGACTCTAGTTAATTTCATGTGAAATCTGGCTCTGCAGCTAGTAATTTGGAAGTTACTGAGGACTGTTGCTTTCAAGGGATGCCACCTTTGGTTCCTGACTGCTTTTGTAGTAAAGCTAGAACATGAGTTGCTGAAGTCACACTTATTACTCTGTATACTAAAACCACTAGATAATTTGGTCCTATATCCTGTTGTGATGTCTTTGCATGGGTTCTGTGAACAAATTAGAAGAAATAGAATATGGATAATTAGAATTTTGTAAAATGGTGCAGATTCCTGAATGTAATTCAGTTTCTGTATGATTGCCTAATTCAAGTATACGTCATGAATATAAGTCGTTATGCATACACTTATGTTCATCATTCACTTGATAATTAGATGGAATTGAAGATGTGTACTCACATTCATATTGTGATGATAGTGATGAAATTGTTGGAGCTTTCAAGAAGAAAGAATATCAGAATTTAATAATATTTCCTGTTTTATTTGTGTGATGAGATTTTTTAATTTTGTCTGTTCTGATTAAATAGATTTTATTAAATTTTACAGATGTTTATGTACTTAATTGTTTTCCTTACATCATACATTGCAAATGCTGGAATTGGTGCTTTCTTCCATGTCCTTTACTATTCATTCACTAATCACCCTATCATTCAATGCTGTTGGAAACATCATTAATTAAACCACAAATAAATAAATGTAAAAGAACTTAATATCTGAATAAAAATTTACTTGGATATTATCCATCGTCTAGTAATAAAACGTAAAAAACGTAAAACGACGTTTCGGAGATGGGGCTCTATCTCCGTCTTCAGGTTCCTACTCAGTTGGGCCCACTAGATAGAGCTAATCCCTATCTCCGGATATATATATATATATATTGTTTCTGTCCTTTTTTAATCCAAGATGCCATTTTTATGTGATGTGTGGATCAGACCCTAACATAAAACATGGAATTCATGCTAAGTCGACAGTATACAGACATTATAATTGCTGTGTTTCAGTTAATGTTGTGGAGGCTCTGCAGGAATTCTGGCAGATGAAACAGGCACGTGGGGCAGACTTGAGAAATGGTGCTCTGGTTATATATGAATCTGTTCCATCATCCAGCCCTCCATACATCTGCTATGTTACACTGCCAGGTGGATCCTGTTTTGGGAGTTTTCAGGTGAAGACTGGGACACGATTTTGTGTATTCCTGTTTCATTTCTTTAACAACATGGCTGCTTTCTGATATGGTTTTACTTATAGACAGGCTTGCACAAACCGTGAGCACCAGGTTACCGTGGAACTTAGAATTTTGTGCATATAATTCTCATGTTTATTATTATGTAATGTTTTTAATTTTGCACCATATAGTTCTGATTCCATCATGGTGGTAGTTCAGTGTTTGTGAATAAATTTACATGAATGTACTGGCTTCTAGTTTTTGGAGGTGGCTCTTAAATTTATGGGATATTTGTGTGCAGGACTGGACATTGATTCATTATATATTTTATAAAGGGAAAATATGTGTAATGATGTGACAAGGTATGTTTACTTGTTTCTTGATACTGTCATCCATTGGCATTGCTACAACAGAACTCCATATGCATTTCTTTTTCCGACTTTCATGTCCAGACTACCACAACAGCTCAGGCAATGTTAGGGGTCTCATTTTTACATGTATCATTACTACAGTTCTGATTGATCTAATCATTGTGTATTTCTTATTGGTATGATCAGTCATACTTCTGTTGCAGTAGATAGCTAAACCAAAAGAATGTGCAATATTACTGTACCATTGCGTTAATAAAGGACAATTTGATGGGAACTGCCTTGTTGCTTATACTGTGACATCAATCACTTTCTGCTTACAGAATTGTCCAACAAAGGCAGAGGCTCGACGCAGTGCTGCCAAGATTGCCCTAATGAATTCTGTGTTTAATGAACATCCATCCAGACAGATATCTGACGAGTTCATCGAAAAGGCTGTAACTGAGGCCAGAGCATCATTCAAAGTAAATGAAATCATTGCTGTTATTCACCTTTAAATTGATGAACTGGTATATTGGTTTTCCTGGGTTGATCCATTGGTGAAGAGATGTTAAAATTTCACATATGAGAGTGTTTCATATATTAATGCTTTCAAATCAGTGTGTTGTACCATGTAATGGTCATACTGTAGGTGTGTGGTTTTGCAGTTTACTGCCAGTCAGCAGCTTTGCCTGTCTTTGAATGTGTATTCCAAATAGTGAAAAACCATCAGAAACATAGTGTTGAGAATCATTTTAAATGATTTGTTTTTGCAGGGAGAGCTTGAAGAGGCAGACAACCCAAAGACAGGTATTGGAGCGTTCCGCTTCATGCTGGAGGCAAACAAGGGTCGCACAATGTTGGAGTTCCAAGAGCTGATGACTGTTTTCCAACTGTTGCACTGGAATGGTAGCCTGAAGGCCATGCGGGAGCGCCAGTGCTCGCGCCAGGAGGTGGTGGCACACTATTCAAACCGTGCGCTGGACGATGACATGCGCTCTCAGATGGCATTAGACTGGATTGCGCGTGAGCAGGAGAATGCAGGGGCTCTTGGTAGAGAACTTGGACAAGCAGAACGAGAGCTGGAGGCAGCACGTCTGGCTGGGAGAGAACTCCGGTTTCCAAAGGAGAAGAAGGATATCTTGATGCTAGCACACACGCAAGTCAGTGGTGCATTCCTCAGCTGATCATCATGCATACATGCCAAACACATACCCCAGTGCTTTCAGAGGCCTATATTACTCACGCCAGTGGTTCCCAGCTGTCCGCAATTCTAGTTGTGTTGCTCAGTGGGAAACAAGTGAGGTTTAAACTTGAATGTGAGTCACATACAGGTATAATATGCATGATTCCTGTTCCTGTTCCATATCTTTCTTTCTTCTGAATGCCTTAGTAAATAACACAAGTCCTACTGCTATCAACTAAAATCACACACACAAGAGAAAATTGTCAGTGAAAAAAGAAATGCATTTCAGTTTCTCTATCCAATGTTTTCATTATTAATACTACAAGGTTTACCAGAGAAAACTTTTATGAAATAAAAGTAATTTGTTGTATAATTCATGTACAGGAAATAATGTTAGTTTTGAATTTTGGGAGAGATCCAACATGCTGCATTAAAAGAACTTCATTGGAATAACAAGTGTCATCAGTGTTTTTTTTTTAGCATGGCATATTAATTTTCTTTAAGTAATGACACCTTTTCATTTAAACATTACATGCTTTAATCAGTACTGTAGAATTATACTGAATTCCTCTTCTTCTATGGCTCTGGTCCGTATTCGGCCCATGGCCTCCTCAATTCTCCTCTTCCATTTGGTCCTCTTGTTAGGTCCAAAACATCTTCCTTTTCAAGGTTGTTAGCCTTGCCACCAACCCCCAACCTGGAGGACCAGGGTACCTGTCTTAGTCTCACCTCTCCCCCTGACCCTGGCAGTTTGTCAGTCATAATAAAACACGCAGTAGAAATTTTTCCTTAGGAGACTGAAGATCATACTTTTCAGTGTCTTGGGTGCTGTGGTAAGAAGTCTGTGTTGGGAACCACAGGGCACATAATTTTGCTTTATTATGTAGGGACGCTCGAGTGGACATATTGATGCTAGTCCCGCTGTGCTGTTGCCGCTTCACATTAACACAAGCTTGGAGTAGGGTGTTGGTGTGTATCATATCTAACAGACATTGCTTGTTATTGTTGAATGTTTATATATAATATACAAGACGATTATTATTACTACTATGGTCTTATCTTTTCTACTAGTACTACAACCATTTTAATAAACTCTTTTGTACAATTACCATCATTAGTTTTACTATCATTATTATGAGTTTTGTCTTCATAATGTGATTGAAGTGTGGAATAGAGGCACTAAGGAAGCCAGGGAAATAGAATTTTCCTTTATTTACTGATTTAATTCACACTCATTTTGATTATTAACATAAAAATGTAAAGCACTACTTTTATATTCCTTGATCAGTTTATGCATATGAACTATACTGGCTTATACAACAGCGTAATCCAATAATGGTACCATAGTTGAGTGAAGAAACCAAACATTTACTGATATTCTTATTTTTGATTATGTATTCTTTATAGTTTGGCTAAAATGATACGAAACGTATTTCTTAAAGGGCTCTAGTGATATATTAATTGTTAGACTTTTAAAAGTATTAGGCTTTTTGTCGTTATTTATGTTCCATCTCTTATACTTAGTGTGTTCCTAAAGTAATAAATAAATTGAAATTTAGACAACAGGTTCTCTCCTGATTGCTCTTGAGCTATTATTCACAGTTATTTTAGTTATTAGTATATGTGTAATTTTGTTAATTTTCTTTGCAGACCTTATATAATAGTTTCATTTGTATTTTTATTCAAGTTAATTGAAATATTTCTAAATTATCTGACTTACCTTCTGTGGATTGAATTTCATATTTCACCATGAAGTTAGCATTTCTAAGGTACAAAAGATAAAATTAAGTTTTTTGTGTGTCTGCATGTCTGTAATTTGTTTTTTTAATTTACTTTTAACTTGATGAAGGTGTAACATTTCAACTCTGCTGGAGTTTCATGCTATAGTGTTGTTAGTTGAACACACCCAGTATTTAGCCTTAGCTTGTGGACATGTCACAGCAAATCATTGTTTTTATATATGTAGTCCAAAAAGAAAATTGTGACCAATGTTCAGTGATTGATTTCTTCACATGGCAATGAACTCCTTGTTATGTACATGAATGTTCATGTTTCAAGTGTATAAATTACTCGAGGATTTTTTTTGTAATAGTGACATTTTAATTAGAATAGTTAGCCCATCTTTATCCTTCTGCACCCCAGATAGCCTGCCCTAAGAAATAAATTTTTCACATCTCTTTTAACAGCTACTTATAAAGATAGGGTTGATATTATAAAGTAAATTATGTATTTATGCTTTTTCATTAGGATGTGCTTCTTTTATGTAACCATGTTAAACATTTGTTTTATGTATCTAAATGTGATTGTAATTGTTAACTGATATTCCTCATGTGTGACTTATGGAAAAATACTTTCTCTGGATGTCACTTCCAGCTTAAACACTTCACTAAACCACATGCTGTTCAGGACTCGGCTTTGCGACTGTAAAAGCAGAGGAAATGTGGGTGAACTGTGATTGGCTCACATTCCTTACAGGTTCACAAGGCTGAGTCACAAACAGCAGTATCACAACATTAGTCACAGATTGCACCATGATTCACCTCAAGTAATCCTTTGCATTGTTGTAAAGTACACTTGTGGTGGCCATGGCCAGTTGGGTGAGAGGAGAGCTTACAGCCACACTTATGAATGTGAATGGGTTAATAATAAAAATGAAGCAGCCTTCACCAGTAACCGTAAAGCCATAAAGATGAACATTTTTGTCTTTGTGGCCTGTGTTGAAATTTTGGTGAGTACATATTCGTGGTTTTTATGGTTATTGTTAGAATTATTATTTTTACTTTTGGTCATAACTACTACCAACATCTGCTGTCTCTAGTGTATATGTTATATTTGTTTTCACACATTTATATACATTTATTTTACTTCTAGTGTTATACTATGGTATAGTGGAAACTCACACATACACAGTTTATCCATTAGCTAGCTTGTGATATCAGGACTGTTTGCTGCATGGTCACAATCAAAATGGTCATGTTTGAACTGTGTTACATAATGACTAAGTTTCAGGCTTGTAGGTATCATATAAGTATGTCCTAAAATAATTCATACCAGTCCCTTTTTAAGTATATCTTGTTCTTCATTGGTCATTTTTATGGTGTGTCCCATTTTGAAATCAGCAAGTCCTTTTTATTTCTTGTATATTTGTAGTACATCTTGTGTGCACAAAATCAAAAGAGTTCACATGGCACATGGCTGCAGTCAGTGAGAACCATTATGGGGGATATTCTTGTACATAGCTATTTCTTGCTGTGAATGCACTGATCTCGTAATTCTTCAGTGATTGGCTCGATGTTCTTTATTTAATTAAAATATCTTTGTACCAATTGCATTTAAAATATTTTAATTTTCCAGTACCTAACCACAAGTCCTTTTCCTGATGTTTAGTCATTGTCACCACCGCATCATTTGCAAATTGTTTAAAAGATAAGGAATATGATGGCATATTAGAACTTGAAATTTGTGCTATTTTTCTACTGATTTTATAACTTTCTACATATCATGGTACAGTAAACCGAGACATAATAAGTTATGGGAAGATTTCATGATGCCTGTTACCTTTAAAATGGTTCCATTTATACAAGGCGGCTAGCACAAAATATAAATTAAAAATGACATACTTTGATGATTTTGTACATAATTTCCACATTTGTAAATTTCTACAAATTGATAGTTGTCAAACAAAACTGTTTCAGATGTTATTGAATTCATTCTATCCATGAAACTAGTTGGCTTATTAAAATTTGTTTAACAAAACCTGTAGTAATGTACATGGAAATAAATATTGCCTGATGCATTTCCTATTCAAATGGTTTGAAATCAGGAGATGCTTTATCACATTTATCTTCAACAAATGGGTCAGAACAGAAGTACTATTAGATACTAAAGTAGTTCATATACAAGTAAATACAGTGTAAACTGTACATGTTTCATCACCAGACTATAGGACAAAATCACAATATAAAGACATCTAATGAACTTTTAAAAATGTAATAAAGTATTTTGAAATGACACTAAGAAATTAGAATTGTATTCATAAAGAAATTAAGAGCAGATTTACTGGTCAGATATATTAAAATATACTTAGGGAAACTTGTGGTTTTATGGATCATACTCCTGTATTGGAACCTATAGGTTGTTGGCAAAGACAAAATCTGACACAAGTGGTGAAAATTATTTCACCAGATCGAAGTTTGTTTTTATGTAACTGATTATTCAACCTTATGTACAATGTGTGGGTTGTTTGTCTTTTGGGTATAATCTAGGTGGTCACCAACATTTTGGAGACACGGATGTGGGATTGTTACATAGGAAGAGGGAGGTAAAGGAAATGAGGAGAAGAAAGGCCCTGAAAAAGTTATTTCCATGGAAGACCATAAAAGGTTCAACTACACTAAAATGGATTACAGGCAGAAGAAAACCAAGTGAATGTGCATGCTGAGTGGGAAGATGCGAAGGGTGGCCAATGGGAATGAGGAAAAATTGAAGAGGAAAGGTCCTGAAAAGGGCCACTCCCCCTTGACTGCACTTCTACTTAGTTCTGCTCTGCTCATGTCCAATTAACGATTGGCCTTTCTTAAAATTAGCACAATTTAGAACTTTCTTGAAGTCATGCCTATTCAGGGCTTTTATTGCTCTGTTTCTATTCAGTACCATTTGCCATCCTTTCCTGGCACTCATTTCAGCATGCACTTCCACTCAGTTAGTGAGCCATACAAGGGTCTTGCACATTGCTCCTTTTCCTAGGAAGTTGCCATTTTTAAGGCCTTTATATTTCCATTCCTATTGACCACCCTTCTCTAAAGAACTTACCCACATTCTAACCTGAAATACTTCTACCTTGAAGATGGAGACAACAGGTTCCTCCAAAACTAAAACTGCTGATAAGACTAAATGGCATCATAAACCAGAAGACCACAAACTATATATATTTTTAGTGCCATGAAATCCTCAAATCTCATCTTGTATATCATAATCCAAGAACTTTGTATAACTATTTATCAGTTTTTCTAATCTCTTGCTGTGTTACCAATAAGATTTAAATAATCATATAATTGGCTATCCTGATTTTCATTTGAATTATTAAAGAAACTGCTTGTTCCCTAATATGTTATTTCTACAATGTCTAGTATACTCCCAAAGAAATGTATAAGAAACTTCCTCACTGATAGACAGGGTAAACCACTCACTTGGCTGGTTACCAATATTAAAATACTGGGAGCAGATGTATTTAGAAATAAAACTGCCAGTGTTCACTATACATGTTATTGACATTGAACCCATATGCTGACAGGTTGAATGTGTGATAGGGGAAATTTACATCTGCTCCTTATGGCAGGTGCAGGGCATCCCCCTGTGCATTTATCATAAACTGTTTCCATAATCATTATGTCTTTAATGCTTATTCATGTTTGTGTATGAAGGACTGAACTTGTATTTTCAGTCAGGTCAAATATTGTGTTTTTGCGCCTTGTAATTTGCCACTACACATCTTAAATATTTTAATTTCTTTAGGGATTTTGATAGTTTACTTTCAAGGATTACAGACTTGTGTAGTCCTTGGTACTCCTGTACTACACTACATTCTGCTACAGTCCTGCACTGAAGTCTCAAGTGTCTTAACATCTAAAGTGAAGATAATCTAAAATGCAATTTTTTTCAAAATTATGTCAAGAAGTTTTGCATACAACAAATAGTCATTTTGAATGTTTATAGTTTCATGTAAAGTACTGTAATGACAATTTGAAATAAGTTTGCAATTTCCCTTTATCTTATGCCTTATTCCATACCTTCATTTCATTGTAGTCCATTAAAATGTGTTTATAATTGTTGTAAACAATCAAAACAATATAAGGCTTGTTGTTGGTTAATGCACGCCATACTTTGCGATAGTGCTGTATTTCCATACTAAACACTTGAAAGAAGACCAGCATGAGGAATTTTCATAGGTCGTGTGGAACTGTAACAAAAAATTCGAAGGCGTTGAGCATCCACTCTGTTCATACGGCCTTTTATCAAGCATACCCCAATGTCTTAAATTTCAGAACGTTGCATTTCCTGTCTTGCCTTGTACCCTGCGGTGGGAGTTCTATCAGGTGTCCAAAAATATAGGGGTCCGCAGTGGCCGCGCGGTCTGAGGCGTGGACCTTGTGCCACTTGGTCGTCGGGACCGTGGGTTCGAATCCCACTCAAGGAATGGATGTTTGTCCGTGTTTTTTTGTGTTGTGCTGTCTTGTGTACAGGTAGAGACCTTGCGACGGGTCGATCCCTCGACCAAGGAGTCCTACCGAATGTCTATAGATGAAAACCAACGAAAAGTTGGGACCCGCAGTGCTCAGGCACTTGAAGAACGGGTCGTTCCCAGTATTCCAGTCCAAAATATAAATTTTCTCATAAGTAACGGGGATGAAACAGGTCAGCGGCGAACGAATCGTGTATAAGCCTATGCCTATTAGGCAGCGTGACTAAGTCGTTAGTGTAAAAGAATAGAACGAAGAAGAAGAAAAACCTTCAATACATCCGATGAACTCAAGTAGTACAGAGTCCCTGTGTGTTAGTAGGGTAATAAATACCGTCTTCAGATTGTATTTTAAAAACAGAAAGAACACTCTGTGTGTTAGCCCAGCAGTATGGTGGTCAGAGCAATCCAAAGGCGGGCGTTAGGGCATAAAAACGAATAAACTGTAAGTAAAAAATAAATCTTTGCATATTCAGCATCATTATTGGCAAAAGTTTACATGTTTTGTTATTTTGCTCAAGAAAATATGACATTGAGGAGGAGAAGGGTGTGGAATCAGACAATCCGTTATTAACGGAGTGTGTGTGTTTCTGTTGGACGACGGCTTGCCTGTGTTGATACAATATACTGAATGTCTTGTGAATTTTCA
>NW_019059654.1:168340-189122 GCF_000696155.1 Zootermopsis nevadensis | reverse complement strand
CCAGACAAACTGCAGGTAAGAAAATCTATATTTCATTGTTTTTATCTATAAGGTGCTCTTCAGATTTTTTCATGATTTAGAATAACATATCTAAATGACATCTACAATTTGTGATATATGACTTCATATCTGTATTATGACAGACATTTTTAATTACTATAAAATATTTCGATTAAAAATCCATTTTGTTGTCAACAATGTGGAAGGGAAGACTGAACCATGTCTCCCTCTGAACATGTTTTAAAATCGTGGACAATGAGGTGGATTTCTTCCATTGCTAAAAGCAATACAATGGAAGCTCACAAACATTACTCTTCTAAGTGTATTTTTCTGACATTTATTACACACTGAATCAACACATTATAAGAGAGAATTTAAATATCAACACCTTGGGAAGAAAATGAACAATATGGTTTTGTTAATGACTGTAAATTTCAACTGCATTGATTATGATGTATGAACAGAAATAAGTTTAACACTGGTACTGTCTTCTGCAGGAAATCTGCCAGAACCTCAAATGCAAGACACCACATCGCTCAGGCTTCTACTTTGCAGGACCTGCACTAGAGGGAACCGCATGTGGCAAAAATAAAGTGAGTGTTAGCAACTGAAGTGACTGCTGGTATTATGACCCTACACTGTCACACTAAGCCATGTTTGCACATTACAGAGGTGCCAGGGTGGAGACTGTATGCCAGTAAAGAAAAAGAAACCTCCTGTAAAGGTGGTACCAGGTGGCTGGAGTGAGTGGCGACTGGGCTCCTGCTCCTCAGGGTGCATCACTAAGGCACAGGGTGAATAACTTATGGTTTCATTATCTCTTGCTACACAGTTGCTTAACTTTAATACATTTTAGCTGTGTGATGTGGGCAGTACATATTCATATATTACACTGCGATAAAAAAAAAAAAGACCCAGGATTAAATTGCCCAGCAGTTGAAGGAGTCAAGTAGTGTAATGAGAGAAATGTGAATTTAATTCAATCTTCAGAGCTGAATAGACCTTTATAATCCAATAACACATTCACATTTTCATTTCTTATCTCCAAAATTGACTGCCAGACAAACAATTTATGATGATAACAATCATGCTCTTGCATTTAATTTACAGTAAAGAATCATGCAAAACATTATAAAGAAAGATCATTGATGACTTAATACACCCCTAATGAAATTAAGAATATAGCATCTACCACTTACAATTTAATAAGTAGCAACTGACTATCTGTGGGGTTGTGATGCCATGTAGTCTTGAGGGTTATCTGCATTTTGGAAGTTCAGTCCTGAAGATGGAGTTGGTATGTTCCTTTCAAACACAGGTGACAACCTACAAGACTATGTGGTATTAAAATCCAGAAGATCATATCAGTTAGAAAGAATGTAAATGAATTGGTCATTGCCTATTTGAAGGTTCTGTCCAAGCATTTGCCTGGAGGAACCACGGAAAACAACAAAACAATTGGTACATTTGTCAGTGTCGTGAATGATGTTTAAATTATTGATGGCATGAATATGTAGCAGAAGTTTTGAACACTACGCCATGATGTATGATGCTTCAGATATATTACTACAACATGATAGAAGTTTATATCTTAATTGCGTCATGTTTGTGTTATATCAATACATATATTTATTTTTCCAGTCTATACACAAAACTTGTTTTAAAATAATGTTGTTTAAATTTTTTTATAACATTTACAATATAAATTGCATTATGTTATATTTTATGTCGCTTTTCTGTGTCGTATAATATTACATCTATCACAGCGCTTTTGATTTTGACGACATGTTTCGATGTTTACCACATCATCTTCAGGCTTATCAATTCATACATTTTTAAAAACTATTGTACATTTTTGTGCATTGCGTTTATTGATTTTTAATTTTCAGTCTTCATCTTGATTTGGAGTATGCATTTTGATGTTCATTATCAGGTTGTATTGTGATGTATCGGACGTCTGATATCCACAGACGATAAACTGCAACTGACATAATGCAATTTATATTGTAAATGTTATAAAAAATGTTAAACAACATTATTTTAAAACAAGTTTTGTGTATAGACTGGAAAAATAAATATATGTATGATAGAAGTTGTTCACTTCTTGGGCACTAGTGTATTCTACAGCCACATATCATATATACAATATTTGATTATTGCATGAGGTCATGATTTGGCTTGTTTTAATATATTTGATGCAGGCAGATTTGGCAATAAGTATGTTGATCAACAGGTTACCAGCAGAGACAGCGTACCTGTGACAATCCAAAGCCAGTCAATACAGAAGAAGGCTGCGAGGGATCGAGTTTTGATGTGGTGCTGTGTAAGGCTAAGAAGGTATGCAGTTTAATTGTATCACTAATAAGGTGATAAGCATCAAGTGCATTTTTTATGTTAGTATGCTCTTTACAGGTTTGCAAGAAACAAATCTCTGTTGTTGACTTTGCTACAATAGCCTGTGCTAACTTCAGCAAACTGCTTCCAGAATTGGACCCAAAAGGCTCTGGACTACAGGCTCCACATGAGAACTGTAAGTTGCAGACTCTTTATAATCTTGAATGAAACAGTGGAATTTCAAAACATCCAGGTACATTTTATGAAAACTTAAATGGTGTTGGTATTTTTCTGCTATATTGGTACTGCTGATGACAAAGAGTTAAGAAGTATCATGATATGGAGATTCAAGTTTCAAAAAAATTTGTCTATTAGCGTATGTAAACCGATGTGCATATTTGAATCACAACATATTTCTTGCTAATAGGTTTCCTAAAATGGAAGTGACAGTGCCTGATAATATAACAACTTACATATTTCATTGGCACAGCTCGCCTGTGGATGGGGTGTGCCATCTTCTGTCGACGTAAGGACACAGGTTCCTACTACACACCACGTCTTGACCTCAATGACCTAGGCGTGAACCCATACTTCCCTGATGGCACATGGTGTCACAATGATGGCGCTTCAAACTACTACTGTGTGCAACATCATTGTTTGCCCGAGGTACAGCTTGTCATGTGGAACTTTAATTGACAATGGAAATAAGATAATCTCCTGCAGTAAAGTAACTTTAACAAACTTGATTCTAGAAAATTTTTACTATTTTATCCCATGTTGGACCACAAGTGAAGTATAAGAACACAGATAACCATTGTAACCTCTGTATAACAGCTGATACAGTATATAATGCCACAGCAGCCTTTCCACTGTTTATGCTGAGAAGTAACCTTCTTTCCTCTCTAGGTATTATGACAAGTTGTTCTTTATTATCAGACTTCCCAGATCAGAGTTTCCATCTTTTCTTAACCGTACTCTAAGGTAATTAGAGGACTCATCCAATGAAGCAGCAGTGAGACTAATTTTCTCACATAAATAACCTCTATATCATGCAGTCCCTTTTACTTAGATTATCTCATTGTAAGCACAATTCTTTAATTTTCTCTCCACAGAACTTCTGGCTTGGCAGGGGTCTGCCACACTTGTTTGGCAATGAAGATGTACCACTACCACAGAATGCACCACCTCGTCTTGTGCCACTCTCAGGCGACTTACTGCGCTATCTCAGTCTTGGAACAAATGGTCTTCCACTGCTAACCACACTTAAACCTGGGTCCACATCACCACCTGCTGAAGAGGAGTGGACTGACCATGACTATGTGGATCTTCCATCTCATTAGAGTGATGCACATGTTTTGACTGTGTTGCATTCCTGTTCCCCTCACTCATCATGCTCCTTCAAAGTGTTCCACTGTATCAGTTCCATTCATAGTTTTTCAATCTTCCTTGCAGAATTTTTTGAATGCTAAATGAAGCCACATTTCCTACTGGGACTGTCACCATCAGTTGGACTTGCTACCAAGATATATTTGTTCAGTCATTAAATAAAACATAAATTGTTGCAGAACATATATCCGTGTTTGGTGCTTTAGTGTTATTATTCGAAGGCTGTTTAATACTGCTGTATCAGGTGCAGAGCATTTATAGCTTTGAAGAAAATTAGAAGATTATTATATACTAGAAATTAAAAAAAAATAAGGGAGAGAAAGTAAAGTTTTCTCTGTTGTAGGTATAATTACTATACATATTTTCAGAGTTTTTTTAACAGTCTGATTTACTGTTGGAAATTTGTTTTGAATGTGGTAGCCATTTAATGTGGTCAGATCCAACGTGTGACTTCTCTTTCCACATGTTATAATCCTGTACTCTGAATTGATAAATCCCATATACTGACTTCAACAATTACTGATACTAGGCATGTTTCACTTATTTATATCTGTTAGATACCCAGTTCAAATCTCAGACAGGACACTGGCAATCCTGACTGGGGTTCATTATGGAATTCCTCACTTATTCCAGATGATACTGAGATATCACCTTGAAGAAGGCTGTGATTGATATTTCCCCAAACCTTTCCAATTCACAAAATCATATTCTCATTTCATTTGACATTACATAATATTTAATAATCACTGTTAAATACCATAAATTCATAGGCTTTTATGTCATTCCATGTTTACCACTGCAAGTGGATGCTCGATGTTGGTACATGCTTTGTATTATGTGTTACTGCCACACAGTCTCAAAGATGTTGACAGTCTTCATGCACAGATTTTGAAATAAATTTACAGAGTTTTCCATGTGGAGTTTATGTTAACACCTTCGCCATCATGATGAAATTGTATCCCAAGTTTATTTTCATATGAGCGACTGGCTATGCACTGGATGACTGGGGTTTGATCCCCAACAGGGGCAGAGGATTTTTCCTCTAGCCTGTGTGTCAAGACTGGTTCTGGGGCCCACCCAGCCTCCCATCCAATTGGTACTGGGGTCCTTTCCTGGCGGTAAAGCACAGCCAGGGCATGATGCTGACCACTCACCCCCATCTAGTGCTGAGGTCAAGAATAAGTACGAGTTATACAACCTGTCCCCCCAAGCACCTACATGGCATATAGTGGGACAGTTTTACTATTTATATCTGTGTATGTTTCATGTAAATATAATTCCTGCTTGAAATAATTTGCTCTTTGTCAAATATAACTTCTTCCACTGCCTGATGTTCTGGTAGATTGTAGAATTTGGCAAAAGAATTGTCCACGTTATTACAGAGGGTCTTAATTTTTTACATCCTATCATAGATTTTCATTTGGTTGATTTTAAATCCATTTGTATTTACCAATTTTATTAGTTTCTTGAGACAATGCAGATCTTCTTTGGACCTCAAGGCAATGATCATATCATCTGCATACAAATATATTGACACTGTCTGACTTTTGGAACTCGTGGATCAGCTGGTATTGTAATGAATAAGAGAGGGGTGTGCAGATGGCCATTTAGCACTCCATTTGTGTGCACCAGTTTCTTTGATTTGTTAATATTCAATTCATTTATCATCTGTTATAATACCATTGTACACCAGTAATTTATTTTCCTTAAGAGGTGATTTTATCTTCAAATCATGTCTTCTTGTTTACTGATTACTTTGGTCCCGTTTAGATCACTGTTCTTCTATAGTCAATAAATACAATTTCCATTAATCTTAAAACTTTGCATACCATGTAATGTATTAGAATATAGAGTAAGCAAACCAACAACTATTAACACTATAATAAGACACAATTGCCATACGCGTTTCGACCTCAAGAGGTCATCATCAGTGGCATCAGGGAAATTAATACATTTAGTCAAATGGTTCAAACTGGATTTTAATTACTTACGATTCGAATATTGAACGATTGGACCCAAGAAACCCAGGAAATACCACAACTACTGCCAAGAGAATTAAAGAACGTTTTACATATTATTTTATGAATGAAGGAGAAGGTCCATGGCAAGATAAAATTGTACATTAATTTCTTGTAACTGATGTCTACATAAAATCTGTTGAAGTATACCTGTAAGTGTGTAGCCGGCTTTATTCGGGGTGATAAGGGTATTTCGGTTGAACTGACTCTTGTCATTTTATTACTATTCTTATAAAAAAGAAACATGACGACAGCACACTTCCATCATTATAACAAATATTGTTGTGTAGCTTTTGTGAACGTACCCTGAGGTTATATTCTCTGCCCAAAGAGTATATTGGTGTAAGTTGATGTACATCAAGCCAATGTTTTGCAGGGAAAATAGACCTTTATATCCTCTTGGGTAGATGACGTGCAAGAGGACAGACAATACCAACATACAAGGGGAGGAAGAAGAAGACGATAACATGTGATTACGTTGTAGAGGTTATATTCTATAGTTTCAAGTGTAAGGGCGAAGGATGTCACATTTTGTGGTGTACTGGATTGAGAACGTTAATAAAAGAAGAGAGTGAAGAATTGGTTGAAAGAATATTAAACAATTCCCTACATGGAGCTGTACCTTTAGTGCTTGCCATTATTCTAATGATTTTCTTTTGAATGTAAAATACTTTTTTACTGTCTATTGAGTTTCCCCAGAAAATCATTTGAGGTACTCTTTTATTGAATTATTTTGGCTTAGAATTTATGAAGGATCTTTTTGATTATGTTAATGGTGAATTTTTAGTTCTGTATGTTGTTACCAGTGGGTATGCAAATGTAGGATTCTTTTTACCTTAAACATGTCAGCACATTGTAGTTTGCAGTTATGTGAAAGTTTGTAAGAGAACCATTCAAAACTATCTTTCATTTGATGTTAACTCCTTATAATGAGAATTTATTCCTTAGGTTGCCCACCTCAGCTGAGTTCCTGTGACTTTGGCAGTGTATAGTGATGACATAGTCTTCTTTGCAGAATTGTATCAGAAACATTAGTATTATCCGTTATTACTGATAAGTTTATATATCATCAAGATGTCTCTGTATGATGATATGGATGCCATTAAACAGAAGTCAGAGCAGGTGGCTGGCTGGTCGTCAGGCATCAAACTCTTACAGTCACAGCTGCAGCTGAAGAAAGCTGTGCAAACCCAGGTAATATGACACATTTGTCTTTCATATTAGAAGGTCCCTGGTTTAAATTCCAGGTCTGGGTAGCATTGCCAAAGTCATATGATTTTTCTTGTCTCTCATTATACTCAGAAATAGACTACAACCTGTTCCCTGTTTCATTCTGATAAATGTCATCCCCATAAATCTGAGATCAAAACACAAAGTAAAGTTAGACATACTTTAGCACAGAGCTTTTAAGATACTTTCATTATACATTCCATAGATCCTAAAAATGAGAATGACTGTAGAATCTATAACTATTTAAAATGTGTATGAACAAAAGTATAGTAAAGTCTGTGTAGGTAAACATTAGTGTCATGCATATCCTGTTCGGATTGTCTGAAACAAGGAGGTACCTGATTGCCATTGACTTTCAGCTTCACTTTGGTGTATGCCGTTAGGGGAGTGGGATCTGAGAAAAGTGAAAGGGATTAGATATGAATAGGACATACCAGCTTCTGGTCTATGCTGATGTTAATTAATTGAGTAAAGTAAAGCTGTCCCACAATACACCATGTAGGTGCTTGGACGGAGAGGTTGTATAGCTCCTACTCATTCTTGACCTTGGCATTAGATGAGGGTGAGTGGTCAGTATCACGCTCTGGCCGCAATTTACCCCCAGGAAAGGACCCCGGTACCCATTGGATAGGAGGCTGGGTGGGTCCCATTACCAGTCTTGATGCACAGGCTAGAGGAAAAATCCTCTGCCCCCATCAGGGATCGAGCCCTAGTCATCCAGTCCGTAGCTAGTCACTATACTGACTGAGTCACACTGGTTCATAATTTATTGAGTAAAAACATCCAAAGGAAAACATTGAAGCTCTACTAGAAAGTAGTAAGGAGGTTAAATATATGCCCAGTCTGCAGAACTAAATCATAATACAAATATAGCTAATAAAGTAATGAAAAATGTGGTAAAGTTAAAATATTTGGAAATGACTGTTCCAAATCAAAGTGGCATTCATAAAGAAATTAAGGGAAGATCAAATCTGGGTTGGGGTGAGGGATGCCTACTGCCACTCAGTTCAAAATCTTGTGTCTTCTGCCTAAATACATAAAGTTTAAAATATACAAAACTGTAAGTGTTGTCTTGCATGATATGAAACTCAGTAACTCACATTAAGGGAAGAACATAGTTTGAGGGTGTTTGAGAACAGGGTGCTGAGGAGCATTCTTGGACCTAAGAGAAGGATGAAGAAAACTACATAATGAAAAGTTTAATAATTTGTACTTGCCACCAACTATTATTAGGATGAAATCAAATAGGATGAGATGCATGGGGCATGTAATTGCATATGTAGTTTTGATGTGAAAGCCTGTCTGACATTTTTTGAAACTGTTGTCATGTAGGACCAGCAGTTGCAAGAATGAGTAACTGTTGAGTTTGTTTATAGACAGAGAATAACTTCCCCACACAGACTTAAGTTATCAATGATATTTGAGAATGCAGTTTATTTATATTATTAACTGTGAATTGGTTAGGATGGTGTTGTTGACACCTGCTAGCATTATGTCATAGTGTTTATTGTAAGAGTCTTATCAATATCACTTTATATTGTTTCAAGAAGCATTCAGAATTACTAGGCACAAAATTATGTCATAGTGTACAAACTTCACTTATGGTAAGCAAGACTTTGGTTGTTGTTGCAGCCAAAACGGGAAGCTCTTCGTAAGTCTGGTGTGACATTGGCTCCTGTGATAGACCTAAAATCCAAAAAAGATGAAGAAGATTCCAACTCCAGCTCCAGCTTTGGGAGTTACAACTCGGGAAAGGTTGGTTTCTCAGGTAGCTTTATATTCAACATGAAGTAATGTGCAGATTTTGTGTGACTGTGGATATTGTTTTGCAATGCTTGTAGGATGCAAGAGGGATCCCAAGAGACACAGAGTGGAACTTTGAAGGAGAATATGACCCTATGTGGCCCAATGACTATGAGAAGGTTGTTAAAGGTGAGGCTTGACTAAATACAATATTTAGTGGTTGCAGTTGTGTCTTTTTTGTAAATTGTTTACATACCTACTTGCACCACTTGTAATATAATGTAATTTTGACTGCTAGTGTGCTTTCTTGCTGTTTCAATCAATCACACTATATCTTAACATTGGAAAGGTGACTTATGGAAATTATAAGTGCAGAAAACAAATTTTTGGGCATAACAGATGAAATTTACTTTTCTATTGCTACAAATCTTGTTGCTGTTAATGTCATATTTAGGTAATGTAAATTTAATGTCCCATAATGTGATATATGAATATACAAATGGGTAGGCATACTGACTCATTCATAGACGGTCATTCAATAAAATTATATATGTCAATTTTTTATTGCTCAAAATTGTAAATATGTTGTAGTTTATGATAATGATCATGACTTATGATGATGATTATTGTTGTTAATGATTAGTATGATATTATTATGTTGTGCAGACCAGAACTTCTTACATAGTACAGATTATATCTATGGTAAATTTTCCAGACAACTCAAATTAAATTATTTGATTTTTGTTTTGAGTGTTAAGATTGACACTGATGCCTTGTTTGTAATTGTTGGCTTATTAACATTAACATCCAGAGTTTGTAGGTGTGTTATGATCTATTTTAATACTACATTTCATATGCCTAGGTCCTGTGGTTCATTATAGTATTAGCAGTCTATTTAGTCCCCATGTGAAAATATGCAGAATAGAACATTGATGGTAACTGAGCCTATACCATTGCTGAGGTTGAATGACTGGAGCAGATGAAGGTGGCACGTTTGTAATAGCTAGGAGCATGTACTCTATGTATGTGTAAAAATATTGCCTGTAAATGAACTTTGCTGACTGTAACTTAAATGCTTATGTATCAAACAAATTGTTCCCAGATGTAATTCCATTGTCTGCTGCATACATAAATAACAGATATTTTGTTATCCAAGCACTCTCAGAGATTTCTGCTGTTTCAGTATCAGATTCTCTACATGTTGTAGCTAGCATGTAGTGTTCCTTTCCTACACAGTCATTTGTGAACATGGTAATGAACCTTTGGTTTCATAAAAGGAAGGGAATTTCCTAAGTAACCGAGTGATTTTTAGATTCTCAATGACTCTAATCGATGGAGGTAGTTATTTATATAGACACTCTTTTTTGAAAGTTGCTCAGGTCTGTCACTATCATTCTGTATGATGTCCTCTTCAGATTATTAATCAAATTAAACTTGATGCCATGCATAGTTGATATTGGGGTATGAGATGTTTTCTTAGGTAGTCATTATTCATTTCCCTCTTCATGGCACTAGATGTTCCTTAATGTTGTCTGTTGGAGTTAGCAGCCTCATAATAATCATTCTGATTGTAATCATCAGATTTGTTAACACTGTGCTCATTTGGTTTAGCTTTTTGTCATATAAAATAGAAGGTAAATGTGAAATGTATATCATTACTTTTCTGTTTGTTTACAACTGGCAGACATGGTAGATTATGTAAAATTTCATGTAGATATGTTTACAGATTTTATAGCTATATTCTGATATTTTCTGTCAGAGTAAATGATTGACTTTGTATTTATGCCATGTTTCTGTTATCTTTATATACTTTTATTATTGACAGACCTGAGGGAGATACGTGATCGGGAGAAAGAGAAAGAAGAAGAGGAAAAGCGGCGGAAAAACCGGGAGGACCGTGATCGACGAGTTCGAGACAGGTGTGTGATTTAACTGTCTTTGGACACACTACTCTGTTGGTGGTACTGCATAGACAAGGCACTGGCATCATTTGCTAGCTGTAGCATTTCTGTGTTACTGCCTAGAGATACCGAACTATGCATACTTTGCTGTTTATTAAGAAAATTTCACTTGTGTGAGTGCTGTAATTTTTGTGCTGTACATGCATGGAAAAAGTTATTTTTAATGTGAAAAATAGAATTTACAAGGAAATTATAAATGGCCAGGGTCAGGATAACTCTGTCACAAAAATTACTACCTGCAGACTGGGACTTTTTAACTGGCAGGATGAGGGATATTTTCACTTTGCCACCACATTGAGACTGTCTTTCCCAGCCTCAGGTCTGCAGCAAGCTTTCCACATCACAGAGGTAGTGGGATGCTGCATTGTGCTGGAATAAATTTATACCGTGTTGCAGCAATTCTGGTTCTGATACACAAGACTTAAATATAGGATATTAATGCTTCTTTCTTTGAAATGTGTTTCAGTTTAAATATTTAGTTTTGTGGAATTTGGACTGTTTTATGACTATTATTTATATTCATTTTAGTTAATAGAATTTCACTTCTGTACTTATCAAGTGCATAAATGGGGTTAATTACATGGAAATTAGAGTTCAATACAGAGCATGGTTTCAAACCATGTTGTCACAAGTTGCCTATTTATGTGGGACAGTGTGGTAAGTTGTTTAATAATAAGTGCTCTTCTTGTTAAGTTTATAGTCCTGATGTGTTTGTTGCAGATTTGATAGTAGTGATGATCGTCGTAAATCTGGTTTTGCTGGTCGCAAGGATTCAGATGAGGAAGATGAGGAAGAGAAGCCAGCAGCCAGGGTGGGGGGTGTAGCCATAGCTCCACCTCCATCACTTCAAGAACCCATGTCTCCTAGTGAGAGTTCTCGGTCACCTGCTGCCTCTGTGTCTGGGGACAAATATGGCCTGGCATTTGGAGGCTCAGTGGCAGCCAAGATCATGGCCAAATATGGTTTCAAGGTGAGAAACATTGAGCTGTGGTATGTGTCTGAATGTACAGTTTGTAGACTGTAGTGCTGGTATTTGATTTCAGCTAATAGGATATTGATATTTATTTGTTTGAAGTTTAAAGATTTTATTACCCCAGGCAATCATGCTGCTGCTGGATCTGTTGTGCACCCCTGATCCTGTTATTAACCTTCAGGGATCCCTGACTGCACTGCTAGAGCCAGTACTAGTCTGAATTTGGCCTTCTTAATATCAGTAGCCATGCAATGCTGAAGATATCTAATCTCAGGAGTACTAAGTTTTACAAGCTGTTTATATACAGAACTGGACAAGGAATGGCAAATTACTTTTAATGAAGTTCAAGTCTACCACCTGAGTTTTAAAATGTCTTTTTATTTGGCTCATTCACAGTTATTTGGTGGTGATTACAGTAACTATGCAATTACTATCAGTTATCATCGGTGATGGTGATGTGTTAATATCGATTGAAACTTTACAAGTGAGTGACACAAATTGTACAACTTTAAGTCCATGTATTCTGGATCATTCAGCTGCTGTGGTTTGTCAGATAATGTGTTACACTTCAGATGGTAGCACTGCAGTTGAGTAAAAATATTTTTACCTCGTTTTTTTCAAACAAAATATCTTCATATCAGTCCTTAATAATGTTTAAGGTTTACATGCGTCATGTTTGTGTTTTGGATTAAAATATATAATAAAATACAGGTCAATACACAAAACTATATTTGGGTGTTAAAATTTAAAATTTAAATGTTAAAATTTAAATGATACACCACACAACACGTCTTATGCATAATTCAAAACAAACATAAGATGGGAAAAACGAGAAGACCAGTGAAACACATATTACAATAATAAATTATTGAAAGGCATGCATTAAAATATAAAATAGTTTTAAATAAAAAACAACACCTGAAGATGATGTATTACATCGAAACATATTGTGAAATGAATGAAAGCGCGCAAATGTAACATCCTTATAGTGATGAATAGCGCTAATTTAAAATTTTAAATTTTAACATTTAAATTTTAAATTTTAACACCCAAATATAGTTTTGTGTATTGACCTGTATTTTATTATATACCTTAATAATGTGTTTTGTATCCTTTCTTACTTGTTCAACTACTTACTTTCTGTTACTTTAAGCTATAAAAATTTCTTGAGGAGACCCTACTTTAAGAAACTAATTGAATCCATCATTTTCAGTAAAATCTCCTTTCTCTGAGCTTTCCATATGTACTTTCATTGTTTCCCCCTGTATGGTCTGTACTAACTGTAGTTGTTATTGTGTTGGTGGAGGCAAACCTGAGCTAGAGGACTATCCCTCCCAGGTTACCTGAAAGTACTGGTATCAACACACATTTACAGCTGCCCTGTGATGTGCAGTAATGCATGTTTGGTTTGAAACAGGAAGGTCAGGGCTTGGGGAAGCAGGAACAGGGTATATCCATGGCTCTGCAAGTTGAAAAGACCAGCAAGCGTGGCGGTCGGATCATAAGTGAGAAGGAGATTATGCCTCCACCACCTGTAACAGCACCAGGCTCAAACTCACCAGGTGCTACTTCACAACAGCAGAGCACTGCTACACAACCCAGACCAGAACCAACTATCACAGAGATCATGCGCAGCCCATCCAAAGTTGTGCTACTTCGGGTAAGCAACAGCAAATGTAATTTATTCTGAAGTAATTTGACATTCTGTAAACCATGCTATCAAGGGTCCACAGAAGTTGGCATGATAGATACTAAGCCTAAAATATCTGCAAGTTTTGTTAAGCATGGTTTTATAAAAAAATTGACAATTTTTTAAATAAAATGTTTATATAATGAGAGTTTGATTTGGGTAACTTCAGAGTAGAAGATGCAGCAACATACTTGGCTCCATTTTTCATGTGAGCTTTATAGACCATTAGGTGAAACAAGATGTTTCATCTTTGATACTTTCCCTTGCAGCAGACAAGAGGGTGTATTGTCAATCCCTGCAAGATCATCCTTGCTAAAATTAGCAAGCATTCTCAGTCACACTATTCCTTCATTTGTAATAGATATCCAGTGTTCAGGTCATCCATTTTTACATGAATGAAATAAGGTGACTGATTATTTCACTATGTGTTAGATACTGAAGATTTTAAAGCAGAATGAACAGGAAATCATGCCACATCCAGTGGATCTGAGATTTGCAAGAAAGGAATATTTTCTACTAATTTTGTGTGTGATGTTTTTCAACTATTTGTAGCTGTTTGCATGTTTCTCCTGCCTGACTTCAATTATTTCCTGGTTTTGTTGTAAGATCTTTATGAATGTACTTTCTCACTTCTTGTAGTAGAGTGTTCTTTAACACAAAACGTGTAATAACACAGGTAACAATGTAAACATTATTCAACTTGAAGAATATGAGTTAATTTAGACCTTCACGCAGCACTAGTGACCAGTTAATGAGCTTACCCAGATGTATTCATTCATGAAGAGAGTTGCTACATTAACAAATTGATGCCAAGTGTGCGTAGTAATGGGTCTGTTGAACCATTTTGTTGCAGAATATGGTTGGCCCTGGGGAGGTAGATGAAGATCTAGAGCCAGAAGTGAAGGATGAGTGCAACACAAAGTATGGGGAAGTGGTAAGGGTAGTGATATTTGAACAACCCAATGTGCCTAGTGACGAAGCTGTCCGTATCTTTGTTGAGTTCCGTCGTATTGAGTCAGCAATCAAAGGTGAGTGTTTCTTTTAGAAGAAAAATAACAATTCTTGGTATAATAAACAGAAAGGAAACTTCAAGCGCTGGGTAAGATCAGACCCAGAGACACTCAAGTTACACTGTGACCTCAAAAATATGCTGATGTAATAATTATTGCATTATTTTATTCAACAAGCATCATGGAAATGCTATATTCAAAATTAGTGTTAGCTGCTATCTCTTCAGATTTATTTATCAGCAAATGCCATGCCCACAGCAGTAAACACATCTTAAAAATTTGCATACCGTGTAGTGTATTAGAATATAAATAAGCACAAAAACAACTATTAAAACTATAAAGAAGACACTATTGCCATACGCATTTCAACCTTAAAAGGTCATCATCACTGGCATCAGGGAAATCAATTCAATTAATTAAATGGCTCAAACTTGATTTAGAAAATAAATAATGAATAGGATATTTAACGAAAAGTATTATAAGTCATGTGTTTACTATATAAATAAGCACACAAACAACTATTAACACTATAAAGAAGACACTATTGCCATACGCGTTTCAACCTTAAAAGGTCATCATCAGTGGCATCAGGGAACTCCAGAACAGTGGGCGCCCACTGTTCTGGAGTTCCCTGATGCCACTGATGATGACCTTTTAAGGTTGAAACGCGTATGGCAATAGTGTCTTCTTTATAGTGTTAATAGTTGTTTGTGTGCTTATTTATATAGTAAACACATGCTTAAATAGAAAAGGAAAGAGACATGGACATTAGAGATGCAGGTGGAAAAATTAAATTTATTTTATATCATCTTAAGTGCAAAGAACATACAGCATAAAATGTTACAGTGTTACAGGTTATGTTTTGATCATAGGAGACCTTTCTTTTCTTTTTTCACAAACAGAAGTATGTACTGTTTGGTTCATATAAATACTGTACTTATGTGTCTAATGTTTTTCATGATTTGTTACCCATTTTCACCAGTATTCACTTCAATTAAATTTAGTGTTGTTGAAAAAATTATAGTTAATTGTAATGGCATTTCTCCATTCAAGCAGAGAAAATTTGTTTTACAGTGCAGTTTTGTCAGAAATAAGATGAACATAGACAATCCTTTCTGCAGTTATTGATGTGTGTTGTTCATTATATTGTTTGTAGTGTTTGTTCAGATATGCAGTGACCAGAGAATTTCCCCACTGGAGAATTCTCATGGTCTATTGTTTTCTTAAGAAAATGCAGTGTTCGGTAACTTTGCATTGGTTTGTTTGCAGCTGTGGTGGACCTCAATGGACGGTTCTTTGGAGGACGTCAGGTGAAAGCAGGTTTCTACAGCTGGGAGAAGCTGAATAACTTAGAGTTACTTGACTGAAAGAATTTGACTGAACTGTTTTATGCAGTATATTGAAACTCTGAGTGTATGTGTCCATACAGCTGCCACTGTTTTGCTACTCTACAAATGAGAATCTTACTAGGCTCAGTTTTTAATTTTTCACCCCATATTCAAGTGACTATTTTTGTCACATGTGATGTTACTAATGGGTGTTCTGGCCAGTTATTGTGAAGGTCTTGAGACAAAAGTGACTAATTTAATCAAACTCATTCAGCATATTATTGAGAGATAAAGCAGACATATTCATTCTACCAAAGTCCTATTTAAAGAACCACATTAGGCTTGTATGATTTTATATGACATAATGCACTATTCTGTTCTGTCTTTTATTCATACACAGGCTCTTCACAAAAATATACCAGCATTTTCTTGATATTTATTTATGAAGCAATAAACGCATGCCACATTATACCAAAACTAAAAAGGTTTTACTCATTAGAAAATATTTCCAATGTAGGCAACCTCATTACTAAGAGTTTTGGAAGAAGCTTGATCATAAGGATCGGGATTGATGAAATCAGATGCTCAGTATTGGAAACACAAGAATATAAAATATACTGAAGCAGAAAATATAACACCAGAACTACAATGTAGAGCCATGCTGTGACTCTATGTCTAGTCATTTGTCACTACTCCATTCTTACAAGTAGCACATCTTTCATTATGCTCCAGTTCAACCTTATATGAATTTGAAATGTTACACCAAATGTCACAGTACTTTCTGCTTGCTCTAGTCTTGACTAAAAATCTGACATCCTTTTGAAAATATTTTAATGTAGCAAGGTCGATTTTAAAAGCACAGAGTTGAAATTCTTGGCAGTTGTGTATCAAAACCAGTATGTTGTACAGCCATTCTGTGTGCATTGCTTCTTCATTTTATTCATAATTATCCAAATGGTTAATTAACATCAAGCATATGTATAATAAATATGAGGGTGGTTCAGGTTTGACCCTTACATTGATTTTGAATGTACAGAATAACATGGTAATGTAGTCAGTGTTCAGCAGTCTAATTTTGGATGGCAGAGCTGCTTGTGGTCTCTGAAAGAATGCTTATGTTAAAAAGTTACAGTGAGGTATGTAGCACACCCTTGATTTTCTTACTGGTGTGAAATATGTGTCCTCCAGAATACTCTGTTTTAAAGAATAATGCTTGACTCAATTAAGAGTGCCAAGTAACAAGATTGATCAGATTGTAGGAAAAATGTTTACAGTGCCATCATCAGTCAGATTCGTCCTTTGTATTAGACCTGATAACACTTGTGTACTGATACATGCAGTTGCACTCAGATTGTGTTTGTGAAATATATGGCAGCATTAGTGGAAGGTATAAACATTTCATTCCTGAACAGTTAAGTCAAGAAATTGACTTCAAATAAAATTGTAAAACATTCAAAAAAATAAATAATCACTGAAAATTTTTACATTTGTATATATATTTGGAGCCTCACCTAAAATGGGTAGTACTACTGTTCTTACTTTGTTATTACAGTAGAAGTTTTGAGTTTCTTCCTTGTAAAACAATGTATGGCATTATATAGATATACAGTGAAACCTCGATGCATCGTTTTCGGCGGGGGTGGGAAATAAAAACGATGAATGCGGGAAAACGATAGATGCGGGAAAGCATTAAAATTTTTTAAAAAAACAATGTTTCTCTTTCAAAGTTACTTCTTTTTACCAAAAAAGTCTTTAATGGACAACTGGTTTGTCGAAACTTTACGTTTTAGACCAAACAGAGCACTTTCCACGTTCAAAATGTTTTCCTCGTCACGTTCACGCCTTTCCTTTGTCCTTGTAATAAAAGCATTTGTGAAGAAATTCACACTGCACATGCCATCTGGCATCGCTGGAACGAAATATGAGTGCACCCTAATTAAAATCGTAAAATTTCTGACAATGGGCACCGCCATTCACTCCAACTATCACCCCTGCACCGCTGACCCTCATTCCAAAAGAATGTGCTGGTTGGGCGACATAACAGGTTACCGCTACTGTTTATTCCAAAAACATTGTGCGTCTTTCGGTATTAATTTATCTCTAAACCCAGCATTTTAAATTCTCAGGAACGATCATTGCGGGAAAATTGTGGGCCGGGACTACGATTTTTGAACGATCGATGCGATAAAACGATAGTTCGAGGAACGATAGAAGCGGGAAAATGTAACATTATTTTATATGGGATGTATTCGGGACCGAACAAAACGGACGATGCATCCGGGAAAACGATAGTTCCGGGAACGATGGATAGAGGTTTCACTGTATAAATGTGTTAGTCATATAATGTAAGTTGGTCTTAAATTGTTAAACTAACAGCAGATCTAACATACTATTCAGGAGATCCTGTTGAACACATAAGACTTTGTAGGATTTCAGGTTCTCATGGTGGTTGAGTGTGAAGGTAGCTGTAGTCTGCATTATCATTACCGTGATAACGGAGGAAGCAAGTACCTCTGAAACACTGGTAAGCAACTACCAGACTACACAGCACTACAACCAGAAGACAGGAATCTTCACATGCCTTTTCTTTCATATGGTTGCCTGTTCAATTTAAGATGGATCTCTATTTGCTTTAAAGAGTGAATACCTGGTAATAAAAAAAAACTTTTCAATGACTGTTAGATGATCCAGTGCATCACTAGCATATAGCTTGATAGGAGAGATGGATTAGTCTATAAAATAGGAGACAGTAGATCCTTGAAGCTGCATAAATGATAACTTAGATTTAGAATATTGGTACTTGGTGTCTGTGCTACAATGAAATGTTAGTTGTTTTTTGCAAGCAGAAGCAGATGGCTTGAGAGACAGATTCGTATATAATACAAGTGATGAATTAAAATCTTTGAGCTGCTCTGGTGGTAGCTTCATGTAGTTATGTTTATTTACATTCCACACAGTAGGTTGATCAAGCAGGAGAAGACATTGTTTTGGCTGGAAATGGAAAGCATGTAGTTTCTCTCTACATAAAATATGAGAAACTGAAGGTGTGAAGCCTAGTGGCTATGAAGAGCTGGAATGTGAATTTTTTGCCCACTATGTTGAAAACATTCTCTGCATGCAGTTGAACTATGGCAAGATGGTTTGGGCCCAATGATTCTTTTTCACAAGCATGGAAGTGAATATAGGTATGGGTAGCTGGTGTCTGTTCAGGTATTTTTATGCATATTGTTGACATGCAGCTGTTCCCCTGCACAACATTTTGCTATTTAATAGCGCAAACTGACATTAGTTGTCAAGAATTCAGATCATATCATGTTGGGTTAGGATGTGCGCAGATTATCATGCGCAATGGCGGCATCACTATTCCACCTGGCGATTTTGAGCATCTGCCACGATGGTATCACAAAATGTGAACTCTTTATAATTACTATTTTCCATTAGTGACGTTCCTAACAAATATAAAATCCTCACACATTATTTATTAATGCACTCGACATGTCACCATATAATACATATTAAGATAACGTATACACATGTAAATTAGCCTGTAAGCAGCGGCCAAGTTTATACACACTTATTTCATTGTCGAGGAACAGGTTCCTACTGCCATATACTAAGGCGGAGAAGTTAGCAGGCATACTTTTGTGATAACTCATAAGAGACGAAATTTTCTACATTACCACAGCGAACAACAAGCAATGTGATAAACTGGAAGATTGTGTGCTTATACTGTTGTTATCTTTGCCTATATTCGCAAAGAATGCAATGGTTCTGTTCTTGTGAATATTAGTTTACTTTTTTATCTGTGGCGTGTAAATCTCTGTCTGGCTTAGTTTATCTTTGTATATGGGTATCACTTGAACAATTTGTTGTAAAATTTGAACGGTATTTGTGGCTTATGTCATTGTGTAAATATTGTATAGATTTAGCACAGAGTGTTAAGAGTTTTTAAATTAATTTTGTTTTAAAATGTCTGTTTCATATATGATGCGTTTAAAAACAGCTGCTTTCATAGTTGTTTGTTTTCTGCTGTGGCAGGCACTAAGACATTTTCCTTCTTTTTCAGAGTTCTCAAATAAGGTGAGTCCCTGAAATATGCTGTTTTGATGAGGTGTCATGTTCAGTGGAAATCTTGTTGATGTAATTTTTTGCATTACATGATTTTAGATGATGCGCACGTTATTGCGTTGTCGTCCAAATAAGAGTTCTTGACTTATGCCCCTTTGAGGCAGTATCAAATATTGTCTATAAAATATTTGTAACAAATGGATGTGCTGTATTGGCATTTTAAATAGGTGCTTTGCAGTTTTGGCAATTGGTTATTTTGTGAATCAAGCCAAAGTGGTATAGAATAGTGCCCTTGACATCGACGTTGCTGTGGAATAACTTCGATGATTTAATATTAATAAAATATTCATTTAACTGGTGGTACATGAATTATTGTTGTTGTAGCACTTGACCCACCGCTGGGAAACTGTGGTGCCATCAGCAATAGTGCCACCAATATTAGTGACTGTATTCTATGAAGCTCTTTGTCCGGACTCAAGAAGTTTTTTTACTAAACAGTTATTGCCAACATTTGAGAAAATTCCACTTCTGATACAAATTAATTTGGTGCCGTATGGAAAAGCCATGGTGAGTTTTAGCACTGTAATGAAGCTTTGGTAGGACATTATCATTTGTCTTACTTAAAAATAAAAAATAAAATAAAATTAAAATTTTGAAATTTACTGCATATTCGAGACTGAGAGTAGAGTAGAGTAGAGTAGAGTAGAGTAGAGTAGAGTAGAGTAGAGTAGAGTAGAGTAGAGTAGAGTAGAGTAGAGTAGAGTAGAGTAGAGTAGAGTAGAGTAGAGTAGAGTAGAGTAGAGTAGAGTTTATTTACATTCCATAGATCCTTCTTAGGACTCAACCAAAGGATGTAGAACATGTCATTTCATACAATATACATACACTTCACAACTTTCAACACAAGTACAAGAACGTATTTCACATATCAATGTACATAAATTTCAGATTCTGCAATACAAGTATGAAAAATAATTTTACAAATTAATATACATAAACCTCAGAATTTTAAATATAAATACAAAACTTGCTTTACATATA